>JAZAYU010000544.1:164366-262962 GCA_038501625.1 Corbicula japonica | reverse complement strand
AATCAAGGCATCTTATAAAGCTATGCAGTGAAGCCAGTGATAATCATCTGGAACAACAGGCAGTAACAAGAGTCGATAGTTGGGGTTCCTTTGTAAAGTGCATCTTTCTTGGGTGGAAAAAAGGTATAATAATTCTTGTCTTTTTAAGAAAAAGAATTTAAAAAAAGTGAAGAAGCCGTCACAACTGTCAGCCCGGGTAATTTCATTAGTACAACTTTACAATGACAGGAAAGTCTGTGGTTTAAATAAGTTTTGTGGATGAGCATGTTTTCGAACACAGTTCGAACACTATTGTTTTATTGCAGGACAATTTGCTTGTCCTGGGACTTGGTCCCAAAGGCTGTTGTATCAAACTATTTTTCCTATTATTTGCTATGAGGCGTTTTGTACCGTCTTATGTGACAATTTGCTACACATTTATAATGATACTGATTAGCAAGTTCCAGACCCAGATCCAGAGACAAGCTATAGGTGTTTTTCTCCAGGTCCGGTAAAATTATTGTTATATATATTGTACAGTTTATATAGTATGTTCTACAAAGATTATTATTAATTTATAAATAATATGCAATTAGTTCAATTTTTATTTGAATGTATGAGTTTATTTCAGCTGTTTAGACCAAAAAAAGTTTGTCGGTTTAAAACAGGTGGAAGTATACTGTATAACCACGACACATTCTAATTGAGTCCGGGATGCGGGTTCTGGGAATCTCACCGCTAGATTTTGGTTTACGATATTTCTGGCTGAAAATGACCTTCGCTATTTTGTGTTTTGAATGTAATTGGTATTTTACAATTTTTATCTTCAAATTGAAACGGTTTTACTCTAAAATATAATTACAATCGGTCTGGAGTTAGTAGCAAAGGGAAACTACTTAGTTTAAACATATTTTATTGCTCTATTTTATAAACTTTTCACACATGTAAATGTACAGTCGAATTAACAAAATAATATAGCAAATGGGTTGGGCTACAAGTTATGCCAACATTAGAGACGGCCCGTCCCAAGGGAAACTACTTGTGACCGTAGTGTAATTTGCGGTGTGAATCAGAATAATAAACTATCTGGGTCTGAGAAATTCTGTTCTGAAAAGAACGAAAAGATATAGAATTTCGTGCATTTGCTACGGATACACGGTTCCTCCCAAAAGAAGGGGGGTTTACGTGGGCGGCCAGCATTCCTATGACGGATATACGAGCACATTCACTGAAAATTTTATATGCAGTATAGTAGTTAGCTGTGCATTTTGGGGTTTAAAAACAAGTGATCGTGGTTGTGCAACTTGGTTATTCTGATTATATTTATATTGTAAAATATTTTCGAGGACGTAAATGTGTCTCACAGTCATGAAATAAGAATTGAGAGAAATGAATTGTATCAGTACATGGTAAAATACAATATGTGTTAAATATGTGTAGAGCTCTGTCCTCCAATAAAATCGAAAGTCTTGCCCACTGCAATACAGTGTTTGTATTTTGTGAGTAGGTTCGTTAAGACATACAGTTTCTAAATGTTGCATAATGCCTATGTTAATATAGCTCACAAGCAGAAATTGAAAAGTTCTAATCAGTTATGCATTAAATGTTATAAAAATGTACACTCTAGCACTTATAATTTTGAAGGCAAAGTTATAGCCAACATCAAGTTTTCGTAACAGACAGACGGACAAAGCAATCTATATATTGTCTTTTCTTCGGAAGAGTGACACAAAAGAAGCATAAAATATCATTATAAAGTTTACCCTATACAAATCTCCAAAGTTTTGCTGTTGATATTACATGACACAGACCTAAATCAGTAGAGTTCAACAGGTCATTGACAAGCAACTAGAGGAATGACCTCTTACAATGCATCCTATATATATCTTAAGACCAGGTATGAATACTGGAATTCTACACTTAAAATTTTCTCTCTGCTACTAAAATTTTTATTTCAAGTTTATCACTGAACAACCAGTGAATGAATTGTTCAGGAAAGATTGAATTTTAAGATGGTATAAAGATTGTGTTAAAATCAGGATGATAACTGTAGAAAATCAAAGATTAAAAACAGATTTTAAAGGAAAAAAATCCCCAGGGCAGAGACCCTGAGCAATTCAAGAACATGATTCTAATAATTTCAGTAGAGATCATCAATATCAATATGCATACCAAATTTGATGACAATCGGACAAAAAAATGTGACCTCTATTGCGTTAACCAAATTATTGCTTTAATCGGACCTAGTGACCTTGACATTAAGCCGGCCATATTGGAACATGGGTTCTGCACGTCGTCTTGATGGGGAGAACATTTGCCTAAAGTTTCATGAAATTCCTTCTACGGGTTGAAAAGTTATTGACCGAAAACTAAATGTGCGCAGACAGATGGACGTACGGACAAAGACCATTCCTATATCCCCAGTGGCGGGGGATAAAAAGTGATTCTGAGGTAATTTTGTAAATACAGCACAAGCTCCAGACACAATTTAAAGGTAAGTTGCAAGAAAATCAGCAAAGGCGCAAATAGTTTTGTGTGTAAGTTGCAATTTGTTGATCTTATTGTGTCATTAACAAATAAAGAATGTGACACATTATTCACATTTCTGTTTGCACTTAGCCAATAGATAGAGGATAATGGCAGCAAAAACAACTATGGATGGTTTTCATCAATGTTTTATTTGTCCAATCAAACAAAATTAAACAGTTAAATATTATATTTCATTGTTCATTGTAGAAAAATATTTTCCACTGCTCAATCAAAAATACAGATAAAATACAAAGTTCATAGAATAATATCATGTAACTTGTATGAATTGACATTTAAAGAATTTAAAATTATTGTTCTACTTTCACTAACTGAAGAAAAACTTTACCCCCCCCCCCCATAAAACTAACAATCCAGTTTAAACACTACCCTAACTGTCTTCACATTTGATTTTATGACTAAATGACTAAATAGAACTTGGAACTTAATAAAAAAACTTAACAAATTACAAAAATACATAAAATTGGCTATGATTTCATGATACTTTCATCAACTTTACATTTGGGCAGTCCCGTGATACATCTGGATTCTTGCATAATTCGTTCACAATCCTCAACGAAGCACTGCACGTATATAATGGTCACTTGCAGTAATAGATAAAGAGTCAAGCTTACACAGGTCATGAATGGATCAAAAGCCAATTAAACAATTTTTTAATTTGTTATGTGTTTATGAGAAAAAAATGATAAAAATGATAAAACCGAAAAAACAAAATAATGGTAATAAATTCAGTTGTCAACAAGATATAATACATCACGTCGAACGTTTAAGTTTCATGTCCAGTAATTATGTTGACTTGTCAGTGTTCAATGCATTAATATCCGGCGTATATTTTAGACACACCGGTAAAATTTCCACTTCGTATAGTTCTACAGATAATGGCAACAACAAAAACTAGCTAGTACGAGAGAAAGAACATTGAGTTTCCATGTGCAAATGCTTTCTGGACTAAATTCCTTACCAACTTTGCAAAAATTGAGAACACCAACAAAGTGAGTGGTGCCCGGATGCTTAATAGTTTGATGAGATTAGCCAAAACTAGTATCTTGTTATTGTCCAGACAAGAAAATTATATCTTTAGTAACATGATGCAGGTTTTTTAAGAAGCCAAAATTCCAATAACAAATCTACATGCATTTGCTCTAAAACATACCTACTTGCAAAGGAAATAAGAAAGTAAATAGTTATAGGTGTTAAGGACACACACAAGTAAAACAACACTAAGATTCTTGTGTTAGAGAGTTCCACACATGAAAATAATAACTATATAACAATTTATAGTACAATGACAATTTATAGCTCTTATTGTGTGTGTGCAAGTTTTAACTCTTTACTCTATGGATACAACTTTTATCACATGTGTGACCAGTGTAGATCCAGATCAGCCTGCACATCCGTACAGACTGATCTGGATCTACACTGATTGCTTCCTGGTCAGAAATAATCTACAGTACTGAAAATCATGAAATTGACAATCGGATCGGAAGCGGATCGGAAGCGGACCGCAAACCGATCCCGTTAGGAGCGCAATGGAAGCGCAATCGAATTGGAAACGGAATGGAATCGAAGCGAATTGCTTTGAGCGTTTGGATCGCTTGGAGTGAAAAGACCGGAGCATTTTGACCGGATCGGAATCGCTTTGAACGTTTGGATCGCTTGGAGTGAAAAGACTGGAGCGTTTTGACTGGATCGGAATCGCTTTGAGCGTTTGGATCGCTTGGAGTGAAAAGACCGGAGCGTTTTGACCAGATCGGATCGCTTCTAATTACAGTTTTTCAGTTATGTATAGGAATCGGAATCGGAAGAATCGGTTAGAGCGTAAGGATCGTTTGGAGCGCAATGTCTTGCGTAATAGGTAATGACCGATGAAAATCGGGAGCGAAAAGATCGGAATCGGAAGAATCGTTTTGAGCGTAAAGATCGTTTTGAGTGCATGGTCTGGAGTGCTAAAATTGGAGTGCAATCGAATTGGAATTGGACCGCAATGGGAATGGAATCGGATCGGTTATAGATGGCATTAGGATCGGAAGCGGACCGGTTCGGAATCGGAAAAATTGTCAATTTCATAATTTTCAGTACTGTAATAAATCTTAAAGTGAACTGTGCAGATCCAGATCTATGTTTAGAATGGACTAGTAGGTTCTGAAATAACCAATTCTGATACCATATAATGGGTTATTTTCGCGAGCATAATATTTTCGCTATTTTCGCCATCATCGTGAATTCGCTAAAATAATAAATGCCCAACTTTATTTTGGCGAAGTGCAATACTCATGAGCGATAATCTGTTTGAAAAGGTTTTATAATCGTCCCAGCCAGCGGGCTTAAGGTTAATAATCGCTTCATAGTCTATATCTGCGGTGGTCACTGTCTTTATTCTGTCGAAAGAAAAATTATCACCTTTGTTATTAAAACCATGTCAATTATGCTTAGGACAATTTGATTGTTAATAGTTTGATAAAATACCTTTTTTAAATGCACAGATTTCACACCATAGCAAACACTTCTTCTGATAATACTTAATTGTTACACCTGCACATCTGTTGGTATAGGATTACAAAAAAGCAATATGAATGCATTGGAACAGTAAAAACGCGAAATTTATTTCTGCGATCACACATTCGCTAAAATTACAAACGCGAAAATTTAAATTATGGCAAAATCGCGAAAATTTTCGATCGCGAAAATATCCCATTACACAGTATGTCTTTTTTCTCTATGTTGATTATCATAACATAGAAATCTGAATTCTATCTCATTTAGTTGTTTTAATTCCAAACATTGCATCAAATGTTATTTGTTACTGACAACAAAATTTTAATGAATAATACAAAAACTAAAATCCAAGTATTTTGTTATTTGAGACACCAAAGTGTTAAAGGTATAACCAGTGATTTCATCATTTTAACTGATACTCCATGTATGTTTTTCTTTCAAGAAGTGGAACATTAAACAAAGAACTGACTTATTGTGGCCCAACACTCTACCCCTTAACCACTTCTCTCCAAATCAAAATGCAATGAAATCACTGCACCAGTCATGTAGTTTACCAAAACACTTATTTTTTTATTTTTTGGCTTTCTGATGAGCCCTTTGCATGGCCAGTAGCCTAGTTCTGATGTATCCTTTTACCATTACCCATGATCGTCTAGCAAGAATAGGCTACTGTTTTATCAGTTCAAGGCATTTTAACTTTTTTGGCAGTTTTGAGTTTCAAGCACTTTTTAAGCCCATTTTCCACCACATAATTTTCCTCCTTGCTCCAAGGTGTTTTGACTACATTCTTTCTTTTTTCCCTAAAAAACAACAGAAATACAGAACTTTTTTTATTGACAACCATTCACTGTGTAATCCCATCTATCTTGAGCACTAGAAAATGCTTGTGTAAGCCTGGCGGTCCTCTATCTGGCATAACCACATTGCTTGAAAATCTGCACACCCAAACAAAAACAATAAAATAAACCTTCTCCAAATATCTAATTTAGATTCATTATAAAGGAACTTATTCATATCAACTTAATTTGGAAGGTACCAGCTGCCTTGCAGAGAGTCAGTGGTTATATTCAGGTGCCCAGTTGTGAGTGAAATTTGCACAGAGGGTCATCTGAAGTCTTCCTCCACCAGAAGAGAGCTGGAGTATCCATATGACCTATCAAGCTATCAAGTGCCACTATGAAATCCAAATCAAAATTTGTCTAACCATGTCATTTTGACAGGCATAAAAGAATAGAGTTATTCTATCTTTTAGTCACAACAGTAACAGTAAAAGTCAAATTTCAAGCTAGGTTGTGGGGTACTGGTTGTCAGTCAGGATTAGTGGTTTAACAGAGCTTAGCACAATAAAACACAATTTATGAAGCATTGCTAATTATGATTAACTAATCTGCTGGTTTGTGTATAATATTGAAACGAATACATGAAACTGTCACCTTTCATTAAGGGCGTATTTCAGGTAGGCAGTGAAAGACATATAAAAGGCACAATGTCTGCAAGTAAGAAACTGGAAGGCATTCGAAAAACTAATTATCAACCTGTTGCTTTTTATAGTCTTGTGTTCTAATTAATAAGCTAACCAGTCTTTCCTATCCATAATCCAAGCCAGCAAGGTCAATTTTTTTCAAGAACAGAACATAAATATTACAATGGTATTGTTGTTGCTTGATGCAGCTATTTAAATCTCAAATTTCTTTTTTTTTTAAGAAAATGCAAACATTCAAATTCTGAGTTCAAATTCAAGCCGACATAAAATGGGAACATCATTCATATATTATTATCAGTGAAAATCGTATTAACTACTAATACATCAAAACTTCCATTTATTTTTTCTATAAATAGAAATAGAAATCAGGATAAAATATGATTGGTCATGCTGGATATTATCTGTGTGCATGAGCATGACTGGTTGCCATGGAAAATACTGGCACCAGATCGGAAAATTAAAAATGACATTCAACTTTTTCCCCCTTTTGTTTCAAAATCTTTCTAAATGAAATATAGCAAACTTCCATTAAATAATTGAATATTGTAGTTAAATGTAAAACCGACACATATTGAAGAAAATAAGCAAGAATAACCTAGTAACCTGGTACAAACTGCCGGATTGTAGTAGCAGATTCAAGAAGGTGTATGGTTTAAATGAATGGCTCTTTAATGACAATGCTCCATATCTGAACATTCAACAAGAGCTAGTCAGAAACTAAACCCGCTGCCACAAAATACACTCATCATAGGACAAAACTCTCGAGTAACCTGACTGATTTATTGGCGGAGATCATATACCCAGAATCATTTGGTGAAGACTGAATAAATACTTTTTAAGTTACAGCGGACAGTGATTATTTAACTGAACTATCAACTAGTTAAGCATCAAGCAATCTGCCTGGTTCATAAAATCTGGCCGAGATGTTATGTTCAAAAGCAGTCTAACCAAGTTTGGTGAAGATTGGACAAGTATTACTCAAGTTAGAGAGTTGAGAATGCAGCTAATTTGCTGAAATTTCAACAATAAAAGGGTCATAACTCCAGACTGATAGGAACAACCTGTATGATTATTAAACTTGGATGAGATATTATGGTTATAAGTATTCTAACTAAGGTTGGTAAAGATTGGATAAGAATTACTTAAGTAAGAGAGCGGACCTTGGTCAAATACCCGACGTATTCCCCTTTTACATCCTTCAAACAGGCATTTTAAATAGGCAAATCTATAAAAGATACTTATGGAAGAGTTATGGGCAATGCATGTGTTGAAGTTTTGAGTACTGAAGATCATTTGTGTAAAGTCTGAATCATTTCTGAGCAGTGGAAGTTTTGCTTAATAGTCAGAAAGTCTTTACCCAAAACTTTAACCAGTTATAAGTTTTACTAATATAGGGTCACACAGACGAAAATCATCAAACCATGATCTCTTATTAGCTTCACAATCCCGCTAACAAATCAATACTAACCTGCCTCCTATTCTGTCAGAGGCGGTCACAAATCATCAGCTTGATGTATCTCTTCAACCCATTTCAACCTTCCATGATAACAAGTCTCCATGTCTGTCAAAGAAATATTTTCACTAAAAATTATTAGTTTTACTTACAAAATGGTTTTGCTATGTTATACAGGTTTTATAAGCCCGTATCTCAGGTCAAAATAATGTTGTTCTTGTTCTGCTCATTGTTTCTTGTAAATCTATTGTTCTATTATTGAATGCTATTATTATTAAATATGAACCTACTACAGTAAATGTTGCCTGATTGCCATATGAACTTGACTAACATGTTTTTAATTGAAGTAAATAAAGCAAAGTGAACACCTGGAGATGTTAGCTAAAAATCAACCTTAGAAGCTAACATTCACAATTTGGTTAAGGTATGCTAATAACAAGTAACAGATTACCTAGCTTTACAACTGTGAGATATTACCTAGCTCTGCAGTGAGCTTTACAACTGTAACAGATTATCTAGCTCGGCTGTGAGCTTTATAAGTAACTGTGACAGATTACCTAGCTCTGCTGTGAGCTTTACAACTAAGTGTGACATATTACCTAGCTCTGCTGTGAGCTTTATGACTGTGACAGATTACCTAGCTCTGCTGTGAGCTTTATGACTGTGACAGAATGATTACCTAGCTCCGCTGTGAGCTTTATAACTAACTGTGACAGATTACCTAGCTCTGCTGTGAGCTTTACAAACTACAACTCACTGTGACAGATGACCTAGCTCTGCTGTGAGCTTTACAAACTACAACTGACTGTGACAGATGACCTAGCTCTGCTGTAAGCTTTACAAACTACAACTCACTGTGACAGACTAACAAGTTTTGATGTGAGCATTACAACTTACTGTGACAGATTACCTTGCTCTGCTGTGAGCTTTACAACTCACTGTGACAAACTACCAAGCTTTGCTGTGAGCTTTACAACTCACTGTGACAGATGACCTAGCCCTGCTGTCAGCCTTACAACTGACAGATTAGCTAGCTCTGTTGTGAGCTTTACGACTGTGACAGATTACCTAGCTCTGTTGTTTGCACCTATTTTGTGGCAGATAACCTAGCTCTGCTGTGAGCTTTACGACTGTAACTTATTACCTAGCTCTGTTGTTTGCACCTATTTTGTGGCAGATAACCTAGCTCTGCTGTGAGCTTTACGACTGAAACTGATTACCTAGCTCTGTTGTTTGCACATATTTTGTGGCATATATCCTAGCTCTACTGTGAGCACATATTTAGTGGCAGATAACCTAGCTCTGCTGTAAGCTTTACGACTGTAACTGATTACCTAGCTCTGTTGTTTGCACATATTTTGTGGCATATATCCTAGCTCTACTGTGAGCACATATTTAGTGGCAGATAACCTAGCTCTGCTGTAAGCTTTACGACTGTAACTGATTACCTAGCTCTGCTGTTTGCACCTATTTTGTGGCATATATCCTAGCTCTACTGTGAGCACATATTTTGTGGCAGATAACCTAGCTCTGCTGTAAGCTTTACGACTGTAACTGATTACCTAGCTCTGCTGTTTGCACCTATTTTGTGGCATATATCCTAGCTCTACTGTGAGCACATATTTTGTGGCAGATAACCTAGCTCTGCTGTAAGCTTTACGACTGTAACTGATTACCTAGCTCTGCTGTTTGCACATATTTTGTGGCATATATCCTAGCTCTACTGTGAGCACATATTTAGTGGCAGATAACCTAGCTCTGCTGTAAGCTTTACGACTGTAACTGATTGCCTAGCTCTGCTGTTTGCACATATTTTGTGGCATATATCCTAGCTTAACTGTGAGCACATATTTTGTGGCAGATAACCTAGCTCTGCTGTAAGCTTTACGACTGTAACTGATTACCTAGCTCTGCTGTTTGCACATATTTTGTGGCATATATCCTAGCTCTACTGTGAGCACATATTTTGTGGCAGATAACCTAGCTCTACTGTGAGCACATATTTTGTGGCAGATAACCTAGCTCTACTGTGAGCACATATTTTGTGGCAGATATCCTAGCTCTGCTGTGAGCACATATTTTGTGGCAGATAACCTAGCTCTACTGTGAGCACATATTTTGTGGCAGATAACCTAGCTCTACTGTGAGCACATATTTTGTGGCAGATAACCTAGCTCTACTGTGAGCACATATTTTGTGGCATATATCCCAGCTCTACTGTGAGCACATATTTTGTGGCAGATAACCTAGCTCTACTGTGAGCACATATTTTGTGGCAGATAACCTAGCTCTACTGTGAGCACATATTTTGTGGCAGATAACCTAGCTCTACTGTGAGCACATATTTTGTGGCAGATATCCTAGCTCTGCTGTGAGCACATATTTTGTGGCAGATAACCTAGCTCTACTGTGAGCACATATTTTGTGGCAGATATCCTAGCTCTGCTGTGAGCACATATTTTGTGGCATATATCCTAGCTCTACTGTGAGCACATATTTTGTGGTAGATATCCTAGCTCTGCTGTTAGCTTCATAACTGAGGTAGATAATCTATCTCTACTGTTACCTATAGCTGTGACAAATAATCTACCTCTGCTGTGAGCTTTACAGCAGTGACAGATTACCTACCTCTGCTGTGAATATTACAACTGTGAGAGATTACTCAGTTCTGATGTGAGCATCATAACTTATGCTGACAAATTATCTCTGCTGTGATTCATTAGCTACATTTACCTTTGATATGAGCTCCATAACAGTGGCAAGAAACCCAAGCAACTGTGTCCAACAAGCTGTCTTAAAGGCAGTTATGCATCATGAACCAAAATGACCACATCAACTATGGTTTGATTGCTTTGTCTTTATTTATGGTCCTACAAATTAATGTGAAAGAGACTGTTACCACCTCTAGGATTCAAGATGACACACATTAAATCATTAACATCAATGCTAGAATAAAGGAAACTAGAGGAACCATTTCATTAGTCACAACTGACTCTGATCTGAGGCATACATTAACAAAAGAATACAGCAAATATTATCCCATTCCTGGATATATACGCATTTTTACGCATGTGCGACCAGTGTAGATCCTGATCAGCCAGCACATCCGTGCCGTCTGATCAGGATCTGCACTGGTCGCATTTTGGTCAGAAATAACCTAATGAATCAAAAAGCGAACAGTTTAGATCCTGATCAGACGGCACGGATGTGCCGGCTGATCTGGATCTAAATTGTTCGCCCTAGCAATAAAGGTGTGTCTGTACGGGAAAGGGTTATACTTTGTTAGCAGCGCTAACAAAGTAATAGGGTATTGAAACATTTTATTTGCCCTTATAATGAAGTAATTCAAAAAAGAAAGCAATTTAAGGGAGACAACTTCAATAAAAAGGCTAAAATTAAATTGATTAAAGTTTGTAATGTGATTGTCCTCTCTACTTTTAGGCTGTGTAGGAAGGTTGTGTTTTTCGAGCGTGTCTATTCTGATTAGCATATTTCACGTTTTTTAGAATAGGAACAACTATGATAATATTGTTTAGTCAATTGACTTAGAACTTTAGTTGTGATTATACAATGACAGAGTACTATGTGTAACATGTACTGAAATAATGAAACTTACATATGTCCAAAGGATCATCCCAAACTATTGAAGCCTTGTTTATGAACATTTGCTATGTAGATATATAATATTGGGTCACTTAGGAATCAAGGCAACAACATATACAGGCATAATTGTCAATTCCAGTCATTACCCAGGCCAGTTTCAGCGAAATTTCAAAATGAGGATTTCAGCAAAAGCCTAGAGCTTTTCTAAGTATTTTCACTCTGTCTTTCATATTCACTGTCATTAGCACCCCAATGTTTGCTCAACCCGGGTCTAGCCGGCATGGGAAGTAGCATGCAGTTCCATTTCTGCCCATGAACAGGCTCGAACTTAGCATGTAATAATTTCATATTAATTTTAATTTACTCGGCTTTTCATCAGTTTTAACACCAGAATTTTAATGACAAATTGATATGTCGATATACTATATGAAACAATAGCTGTCATCCCTACTGATTTCAAGCTGTATGGCCTGGGCACTGTCTAACATGAAAAATGCTAAACATAAGTTAGCCAAGTCTATAAATAGATTTCAGTCAAGTGAAAAAACTTGCAACAATTAAATTAATGTAATATCCTGCTCTTCTAGAAAGTGGTTTAAATAGATGAAAAGAGAACTTTGAAAGCCACAGAACACGACAAATATGAAAATACTGCAGGCTCGGTTTGATTGAGCCTGTTCATGGGCAGTAATGGGATTGCATAATACTGACTAAAATGAATTTACATGTATGTGATATAGCAGTCTGCATTCCGTGATGTCTCGTGTTTTCCCGATAATTAGTAACTGACTGTTGAGTAAACCAAATACTGCAAAAAATGATTTGGTAAATTACTACTTATTTGTACCTGTAAACAGCATAGACATTTTAAGGACTTTTTTACATCTGGCGATATTTACAGTGTTTAGTACCTTCAGGATCTTGTAATTCTAGCCCACATCTGTTAACAGCTTCTGGTCATCTCAGATTGTGTTGTCTGGTCAACTCTGAAATTACTGAAATTTTTAATTCAATGTAAACATGTGCATTTAGATTGGTGACAAATTTGTCTGAAACTTGCTCATGTTCAATAATGCCTGGTGATTTTGGAATAAGTGAACTCTGTTACTGACTGTTGTTTGCAAACACATTTATGCTTCGTGTAGAGCTAAGCTTTAGTAATTGCTACTTTCAGAATAGTGTTTCTGTATTTAACAACCATTTAGCCATGTCTAAAACTTTAATTTTAGGCCTAGTGAAAAACTCAAACACTTCAGAAGCAGATGACCAGTTTCTGTGCTTCATAATGAATTAATATGAAAGTGTTATAAACCGACAGCCTGTATACCGGTATTCGGTCAAGCTTCGTGATTTTGTTTTAGTGAAATCTGTTTCTAACTGACTGAAATTTCATGTTTTTATCATATTCAAAGTGAGCAATTTTCCTACCAGTTAAAACTCCTTAAATGTTTGTGCGAGTTTTGACAACTGACTATTTCTACAATTTTCACCCACTCCCTGACGAGTGTATTTTGTTGCAGTTTTGGCACTCTTGTACAATACCATGGTGGAAGAGAGCACCAGTTACAGACCTGTTTGTGAATCACAGCCTCAAACTAAGTTGTTGAAGGTAAGATAGTTAGTGCTCAGCTGTTTTCAGATAATAGCCACACAATTTTTATGCCCCCGCTGTGTAATGGCGGAAGGGCATATAGTGTTCACCCTGGCTGTGGGCGTGCATAGACCTCCAACAGAGAACTGTCATAAGGAATAACAGCAACGACTGAGGACATAAGTGCCAACTGAGGGCGGTCTCAATTGGCAAATTTATAAAATAGTCTAAAAGTTCATAATTTGTCCCAAAACGAAAAAAAAAAATGTTTAAAAATTTCAGGCTTCTGTTGGAGGTCACAAGGGCCAAGTGTATGGCCAGTGCGTGACCTTCAGAAAAAATGCCATAATTTGCCGCTTTTACTTTCACACTACGACGATCTTTATTGGCGGTAAAAACGCACGGTGAGTACGGTTTATTGTTATAACATGCTTTATGGTGGCTTTATGGACAAAATGAGAACCTTGTATCGTAAATAGAGATGTTTTATGTTTAATATGGTAAAATTATTAACTGAAATAGTTCACTTTCATTGAATTTCGTAAATGTTTTGTGTTTTCGCGAGGTCTGGTTTTGTCAGCGGATGGGGTGAGGCAGAAGTCAAATCATCTTAAAAGTTGTGTTTCTTAATTTAGTAATAGGCAGAAAATGTGGAACTCATGATGTGCACATGTAGGCTGAATCTGGTTCAATGACTGTTCAAAACAAAGTCTAAAGATATCCACACAGTTTCGACTATTGCTTCCAGGATATAAACATAAACATTATTGAGTCCTGGCATTCGCCAACTTTCTTGTAAAAAAACTCTGGCCAGATAATATTTCAGTACTGTAAGGGAGTATTTTGTTAATGTCTTTATTAGTGAAAAAGGCATATACTTTTCAGTTTCTGAAACGGTTAACAGAATTTTTTAAAAGACAATTAGACCGATCTTGCGTAGATCTACTGGTCGTTCTCTCATCTGAGAGCATATTTCTCTCATCCCTCGGTTAAGACTCGAATCCGTGATGTATATCATAATTTGACATAAAATATCTTTTTGACATGATGTGCATGTTTTTCAACGAACATAGATCTAAGTGTTCACTTGATATTTATCATTTAAATACCAGTATTGTAATGCTAGGTAGCCTATACCATTACAAAATTTCGTCTAATTCTTCTTACATATATTATCGACATGTATCAACAATGGCGGACTTCGGAAAGCAAGCTTAGAAAATATGGATCTCATGTAGTTTTTCATCCCTTTATGGTTACCAGACCGACCCTATTTGTTTGGCTCAACCCTGATATGTTTTACGTGGGTTCGAAAATTAATGAGTACGAAAACATCGTAAAGTTTCGGGGACGAACAGAGCGACAACAACACAAACATGTTTAAGGAAATGAAAAGTTCCTCGAATTTTTTTCTAATTAGTTGAAGTATTGATAAATAATTGTTCACATTCATTGTAGTTATGGCTGGTTACCTGTCTAGAGGCAGGAGAGGGGTAAGAAAATGTGATTTATGAGTTTAATCTCCACTGTTGCTTACAAAATCATGAAATGGATCAATAAAGTGGATGAAAAAATGTCTATGTTCAAGCTCATTTTTCTAGACGATTGAAAGTCATATAATTATAAATAATAGTGCAAGGGTCAGTCGTAAAGTTTCTGAACTCGGCTTATTATTTTGATACTGCATGTTTTATAACCAAAATTGAAATAACAGTTGGGATGCGGATATTTATTGAACTGCTGTAACAAATTTAAAAAGAAAACAAACAGCATACAATAAAATTACAGCACATTCTTACATGTTACCATTAACCAAACGGAGCACTTAAAGGCCCGGTCACACCGGCCGAGCGTTGCTGGAGCGTCCCTGGAGCGGTGAAAAAAAATCATCACCGCTCGTAACCGTTCACCACCGTTAAACAAAAGTTGGCCTCCGTTAAAGCAACGCCGTATACGCTCGGCCACCGCTGATGTCTCTCGAAGGGCCCTCCTACCGCTCTGAAAGTTTTGAGCTGCACAAAATATTGCGAGCGATGAGAAGGGAAAAATGTTCCACCCAGGCAAAGTTCTCCACCGCTCCACCAACGCCCAAGCAAAGTTTGGCACCGCTAGACACAAGTTCGTGGACGCTTGGGTACGCTAGGCCAACGCCGAGTTTTTTTAATGCTGCACCACCGCTGCTTCTCCAGCATTGCTCGGGCGGCGATTAAACGTTGCAAAAACGTTGGTGGAGCGCTTATAAGCGTTTTACGAGCGGACACGGGGTTGTTGGAACGGTGTCGGGCACATGTGCAGAACGCCGCTGTACCAAACGCTCGCATCACCGCTATACTAACACTCGCTATCACTAAACCATTGCTAAAGCAATGCCGGCTCCAGCGGTGCACCGCTAAACCAATGCCCGTGTTTTCGATTTTTTTTCCATTTTGTGAGCGGTGACGAGCGTTTGGTCCACCTCCCTACCGTTCAATGAACGCTTTTGCAACGTTTGGGCGGTGTGACCGGGCCTTTATACACCAAAAAAGACGTGATGTCATGTCTAACGTCAGTTTTTTCTAAATAATCATTACATGCATTAACAGATCTCCAGTGTCTCTCCACCTACTTTGCAAACACATATTTGTTCCACGCCAGTTAGTATCCCAGGATATGTGCCTTTGTGGCCATCACAAGTTCTTGTAGGGATTTGAACACCGGCTTTGAAACTCGCCGTTTAACCTTGGGAAGTACGCAAAATTCATGAGAACCAGTTTTTGACTATATGGAGTATGCTGAAGATGCTCGTATCCAGGGACGTCTATAGTCATATGTGTATCCTCGGGCCTTATGACTAATATAAACAGCTTGACTTAATTAAATCTTCTTTGTAAATATGATAACTTGAAAAATGTAATACCTAACAAACATTTTAAGATGTTCAGTAATACAGACTGTATATGTCAAAGGTAACTAAAATCAATGAGTAAGAATTTCTCTATTAAAATTTAAAATAGTTAAATTTCAAAAAGTATGCAATTTATTAAATTTAAATGCAAAAAACATTTATATTTATTAAAACATTTAAGGTTTGTTTAACATGAACAAAATAACTCATACTTTAATATTACCAAGTATTAATATGATTGAATACATCATGCATATTTTATGATAACACTCTGGGAACTTTATGACTGACCCTCGTATACTATATTAATTTATACTTAATTACTTTTGAAATAGAATTGATTTGTTCATGTGACACTTGTCGTACCTTACAAGATGTATGTATCAAAACATTTTGAGTAGAAATTTACTATTGAAAAAAGTACTTTAAGTAATATTTTAAGCAGCACTTGCCATCTTGTGACTCACACTACCAGTGCAAATGAAAATTCGAGTTTTTCGAAAAATAGAGAATTGGGACAAGATTTAACTGCATGAAGTAATAAAGTAATGAATACACTTCACATAGTAAAATGAATTTCGGCCAAACAATGTAAATAAAGCTTTGAAATGGACGTTTGAAGTGACACGATTGACATTTTTTTGTAAATTTTGGTGATCGATTGTATTTTTTCGAAGTTAACGTTGTATCACGTTCATTTTATAACTCGACTAGCTCTATTTCTTGCTAGTCTAAGTATTTAAAGTAAAAGAATTAAATAATTACTCTTTATTAAATTTCTTACCCGCTTTTTAACCAGCTCCTTCGGCTATGTGTATAGTCAGCGCTATCGGAAGTAGGGTTGGACATTCGAGTGTACACTTTGAAATGGCTGCCTGATGATTGATTATATAACACTTGCAAATTGTCATTGTAATGTAAATTTATTAGTCTTGAAAAGTTTTAAAACCAATCTTATATGATCAGAAGTTGTAAAGTGATTGGAATGTTGGTGGCCATTGGGTGTGGTATGAAATACTTAAGGTTGACAGGCTTCCAGTCTTTAAGATGACTATGTTGAATGTGCCTAGCTGTACGAAATGTAAGCTGTAAGAAATTGAATACTAGATATATAAATAGAAACACTTTTGCATGTCCAGTTGTGTCAACTTGTCCTCAGTAGGAGGTGATTCGGTTTGAACTGTTCTTGGTTGGACCTCATTTGTTGGGTTTGATAAAAAAATAATGGTAATGCACATTCTTGTTCAGCATTAAATAAAATGTTCTGATGTTTGGTGTTGCAGCTGGACAGTTCCATGATAATGCAGATACTTCTGATGGTGATTCATTTGATGTAGAGAATGTTCAAGCAGAGACTAAAATAGATACACTTATATATGAGCAGCTTTTTTCTGAATGGAATTTCAGTCTGTAAGAAAAATCTTTGCCTGATATTTGAGTAGCATTCAATAAAAGTTTGATAAACAGCTGAGCATAGAAGAAGAAAATATCTAAATAACAGAGATGGCACTTTGAAAAGTCTTTTTCTCATGCTGTTGCTATGTCTCAACTTGGCCTTAATTGGAGGTTATTTGAGTTGAACTGACCTCATTTGTAGGTCATTGTAGATATTTGAAAAAGGCTTCATTGTTGATGAATGGTCTAGTTTGGAGTGGTGTTATCATTGTTTTAATAATTAACATTGCAGGTGGACAGTTTCCTGATGATGCAGGTCTTGCTGATGTTGATTCTTGTGATTGTGAAAAGGAGAGAAGTCAGGCTGAGACTGAACAAGGTACATTACTTCTGAGTTTTGTTTTGAATTGTGCTTTAGTCTTTTTGTCAGACAAATGGCTACTTCATAGTTGGTTGTATGAATTTTGCATTTTCTCAGTGTAATACTTTTTTATCTTAGAATTTATTTACGACCCAACTCATCCATGAACAGTTGCCAAGTGATTGGACTTCAAGTGTCCCCATTTGGATGTCAGTGTGTGCATTTTAAAATTTGTTATGTAAAAGAAAAGTGAAAAAGGGATAGCAGGAATAGCCACATTCATGAAACAAACTTTTAAGCCTCCCCACACATCCTAAAAGTAGAGAGGATATGAGTGTTTAAGTGTTTGTAGAATGCAATCCCAGAGGGATGAAAAAATAACAGTATTGATTGAAAGTATGGGGAGATGTTTTACGGCTGCCACACAGCTCAGACAAAAATGTACAGATTATGATAGAATTTCTATCCATAGGGATGAAGACTGTTTACTTATTGTGTTTTACTCAGTATGTCTCTAGCATAATATGAACAGTTTGTCATTGCATCTTGTCTCCAGTTGGAGGTGATTTGTCTAGAACTGTCCTCAAATGGAAATCATTGTAGGTGTTGTGAACAGTTTTTCATTTATTCCTATAAGAATGTATCTGTTCTTTGTTAATTTGGTATTCCACCTAACATATTCTCTTTATTTCCACATTGCTGTGATTATAACAGTGAACATTTAGCATATATACATGAGAGGAAATATGAAAGGAAGCATATTTAAATATATTATGAGAAAAATAGGAAACATGAAAATGAGCATTAAATATAACATGAAAAGTAACACAAGTATAACCAATAACCTCCCCCACCCCCTAAATAAACAACAAAAAAACAACAACAACAAACAAACAACATAAAACACATTTAATTACTTTTTCTTTTTTTATTTCTGAAAAGAAACTAACAAAAACTCTTTAAAAGGTTGGGTGGGTTTGAGCGATATCTTAGAAACCACAATTTATTTATTAGTATTTTCAGTTTCTGAGATTATGCACATAGGAATAGCATTGCTACAGTCAAACTCCTTTGCATCCATAATAGAAGAACCCCTTTTTTGAAGCAACTGCAACTTGCAATTCTACCAGCACTTTACAATGGTTTGTTAATTTGCATTTCAGCTATTCAGAATGATGACGATACAGATGCTTCTGATGATGATCCTTTTGAGTTTGAAAAAGATAGGAATGAAGCCAAGACAGCAATACTTGAATAGGTACACTTATTACTTTATTGCTGTTGTCAACTGAATTTTAGTTTTCCTTCAATATAAATAGCTGCCTGATGATTGACTGTATAATACTTGCAAATTGTCATTGTAATGTATTTGTATTAGTCTTGAAAAGTTTTATACCCAATCTTATATGATCAGAAGTTGTAAAGTGATTGGAATATTGGTGGCCATTGGGTGTGGTATGAAATACTTAAGGTTGACAGGCTTCCAGTCTTTAAGATGACTGTGTTGAATGTGCCTAGCTGTACAAAATGTAAGCTGTAAGAAATTGAATACTAGAGATATAAATAGAAACACTTTTGCATGTCCAGTTGTGTCAACTTGTCCTCAGGAGGAGGTGATTCGGTTTGAACTGTTCTTGGTTGGACCTCATTTGTTGGGTTTGATAAAAAAAAATAATGGTAATGCACATTCTTGTTCAGCATTAAATAAAATGTTCTGATGTTTGGTGTTGCAGCTGGACAGTTCCATGATAATGCAGATACTTCTGATGGTGATTCATTTGATCTAGAGAATGTTCAAGCAGAGACTAAAATAGATACACTTATATCTGAGCAGCTTTTTTCTGAATGGAATTTCAGTCTGTAAGAAAAATCTTTGCCTGATATTTGAGTAGCATTCAATAAAAGTTTGATAAACAGCTGAGCATAGAAGAAGAAAATATCTAAATAACAGAGATGGCACTTTGAAAAGTATTTTTCTCATGTTGTTGTTATGTCTCAACTTGGCCTCAATTGGAGGTTATTTGAGTTGAACTGACCTCATTTGTAGGTCATTGTAGATATTTGAAAAAGGCTTCATTGTTGATGAATGGTCTAGTTTGGAGTGGTGTTATCATTGTTTTAATAATTAACATTGCAGGTGGACAGTTTCCTGATGATGCAGGTCTTGCTGATGTTGATTCTTTTGATTGTGAAAAGGAGAGAAGTCAGGCTGAGACTGAACAAGGTACATTATTTCCGAGTTTTGTTTTGAATTGAGCTTTAGTCTTTTTGTCAGACAAATGGCTACTTCATAGTTGGTTGTATGAATTTTGCATTTTCTCAGTGTAATACTTTTTGTCTTAGAATTTATTTACGACCCAACTCATCCATGAACAGTTGCCAAGTGATAGGACTTCAAGTGTCCCCATTTGGATGTCAGTGTGTGCATTTTAAAATTTGTTATGTAAAAGAAAAGTGAAAAAGGGATAGCAGGAATAGCCACATTCATGAAACAAACTTTTAAGCCTCCCCACACATCCTAAAAGTAGAGAGGATATGAGTGTTTAAGTGTTTGTAGAAGGCAATCCCAGAGGGAGGAAAAAATAACAGTATTGATTGAAAGTATGGGGAGATGTTTTACGGCTGCCACACAGCACAGACAAAAATGTACAGATTATGATAGAATTTCTATCCATAGGGATGAAGACTGTATACTCATTGTGTTTTACTCAGTATGTCACTAGCATAAATCCATCCTGAGGGAAACTGTTTGGGGCAGTAACGAGGCTCCCAGCTTCATAACCGGCCAAAAAACAGCTTCCCCTCTGCCGGATTTTCCAATTTGAACCATATATTTGTGAAAAAACTTATATTATTGTTTAGATGTGTAGTAATTTTACATTTTCTACTTGACTTCTAGCTTATACCTACTGGTTCAGTAAGTAACTTTGGACACTTTTTGAGGTTTTTAAATATTATTGTTTTTAATTCCTAGAGGATATTAACAAAAATTAACATGCACTATTGTCAGTACCTCTTACATGTATTTATCTGAAAATATGTGAATGCTTTTCATTTTTTAATGAAACAAAAACCATAGAAAGACTACCATGTAAAGTAGCTAAATTTCTGTGTTGGGATAAGTATTTTTTGACAAACTTTTAATACCATTATTTCATAAACGCACACTGTTGTACATTAACAAATGACAAAATATACATGTCACCAATTAAATATTGTGTCTTTTTGTCCAGAGTTACTTATTAAACCAGTAGTTTTTTTACAAATTAATATTCCGGGGATGACTCACATACTGACAAATATTCTATGTAAATAACATTTTAATTATGATAGATGAAACCCATAGCCGGCATGTATCTCTGATGAAGATACACTGACGTCTTGTCATACTTGTAAAGAACGATTATAGATGAAAACTAATAGCCAGCATATATCACTGGTTAAGACGTCTTGCCATACTTATCAAGAAAGACCATAGATAAAAGCCATAGCCAGCATGTACCACTGGTAAAGATACAGTGACGTCTTGCTATACTTGTAAAAAAGATCATAGAATAAACCCATAGCCAGTATGTATCTCTGGTGAAGATACAGTGACATCTTGCCATCCTTGTCAAGAAAGATTATAGATGAAAACTGTGTTCTGCAGTTCATGCAAATGGTGTTACCACTATTGCTGTTTTGTTTTTTCTCTTATTGATAATGATTATGAAGATGATAATGATGACGATAATGAATACAGTAGTGGTAATCACGATCACGATAATGATGATGATAACAGCTTTATTTCAACGTGACAATAATATAATATCAACCTTTCATGTAAGATTATTGTGTTTTTCCTACCAAAAGATAATTTCAGGGTATCGCTATTGTAATTTGCTAATCACCATAACCTTATATGGTTGTTATAAATTAGTTTTAACACAATCAATCTTCGTGATCACTGCTTTTAAACTGTTTGGGATCGCTCTGATTGAAGACTGTTTTAGACTAACTTTTCCTGATATAAGTACTGCACGTTTTTCTTGATTGGAAATTTAAAGAGAATGTTAGGAGTGGTTGGGTTGTTGGTGGTGGTGATGGTGGTGGTAGTGATGGTGGTGGTGATTGCAGTAGTTGTGGTTGTGGTGGTGGGGGTCTGGTGGTAATCGTGGGGGGCAATGGTGGTGGTGGTGGTGGTAAAGGTGGTGTAATGTTGGTGGTGTAATGGTGGTGGTGTTAATGGAGGTGATGGTGATGGTGGTGGTACTGGTGGTGTTGGTGGTGATGTTGGTGGTGGTGATGGTGGTGGTAGTGGTGCTCATGGTGCTAGTAGTGGTGGTGATGGTGGTGGTGCTGATGGTGGTGGAAGTTGTGATGTTGGTGGTAGTAGTGATGTTAGTGGTAGTGATAGTCGTGGTAGAGGTAGAGTTGGTGGTAGTGATGGTGGTGGTGTTGAATGTGTTGGTGGTCGTTCCTTATACAAGTATTTACATTTACTTGTTTACAAATTTAACGAGAATGTCAAGAGTGGATTGTTGGTGTTGTTGATGCGGTGGTGGTGGGGATGCTGGTGGTGGTACATCGAGGGCTCAGCGCGAAACTATCGTATCTGCATTTTGTAAAATTGTTCAGGAGAAAGAAAAAACTGTTTTATTTAAATGTAAAATATTTCATTTTTTTGAAAATCTGTAATTGAGCATCAAGAACCAATCTGATCACAAGACTGATTCTTAAAATACAATTAAAAACTTTGTTCTCATTAAATTTGAAAATATGTCAGATACAATAGTTTCACGCTGAAATTGCCATAAATTGAACAAAAACCTCAGCGTGAAACTATTGTATCTGCAATTATTTTTTTTCTTTTTACAAATAAAGATCATTTTCTGAATATATTTAGAATGTATTTATTGTTTTTGTTAAAAGTAGATAAATATTTGCTATTTATTGTGTCATAAATTTATCTTTTATTGTGCTCAGCGCGAAACTATCGTATCTGCCTATTTTTTTCCAAATGTTAATTTCATTATTGATTTCACTCCCAATCAATATTTCATGGCAGAATTCAAATATTAATGTTGTTATTGCTTGTTTTGTGTCAATCTTAAGAGATAAATCATGAATAGACTTTGAGACAGAATTAATGTTTTAAATTATTTGAAGCCCACAATGTATTTGCTCACTAACTTAAAGACAATTGCTACAGGTTAAAAAAAAGTTTTAACTTTTTATATTTAAATGAAACTTCAGCATATTGTGAGATACATATAAAAACTATAAGAATCTTTTTTTTCATCAATTGAAAAGAATACTATGATTTTCAAATCTGAGTTGAGCCTGTTCTGGGCACACCTTTTTTATTAAAAAACAACAACTAAATAACACTTACATAATCTGAAAATCCCTTGTTATCATTAAAACAGCTTTGCAACTTAACCATAAACCATTCATTTATTTGTTATCATCAGGTCTGTTTATTAAAATTATAAAACCATGTTTTCTTCAGTAAATAAATGACTATAAGGCTTTAATTTTTACAAGTTGAAACATTTTATCTGGTTTGCAAAATAGTTTTTGATATGTTTTAAACAACAAGTACTGTAACAGTTTTCAAACGGGCATGGTAATATATGCTTTGCTGATCTATTTTAAAATAATGTTAAATGAGTATCAGATTCTGAGTAACTTTTAGACAAATTCTATTGTTCAAAAAGACGGATTTCTTAAATTTCATGTAGAAATGCACTTATTTAAAACAACAACAACATTCCTTTACCCTGAAACATTTCTTGAAGTGAAAACAGATTGTTTTGCAAAAATTTTCTGAATTTACAAATCATGTTGTACTTAATTTAATGTATACAAAATACAGTGTTAACTTAAGATTAATTGTGACTTTAATGAGGTTCCTTTTTAACCGGGTGTTCCTACTCCATGCAGTGAATGTCTCAACTTAATAGCTCAATAAAATTTTAACAATCTCGGTTATATGCCTTTTTTGTTTCATTTTTTTAATATACAAGAAAATATCCTTCAATGCTGAACAAATCAAAGTCTATTGGTATAAAAAAAGACAAAACTGTAGCAATCGTATTTAAATTGGTAAACATAATTAACAATTGGCAAACAGTGTTGATCCAGATCAGCCTTCCTATCCATGCAGGATCATCACTTAGGCTTGTCACTTTTTGATTCATTTTAGTGTTTTGGACCAAGAAAATACCAGTATAGAATAATTATGTTTTAAAAGTTCAGTGTTGAATATTGTGATTGTTAAATAAAATTGTTTCTACATAGTTGCAAAGTAAAAAATTTGTTGCTAAATAAATAACTGCCATTTAACCATGAACTTCATGAATCCCATTGCAGTCCAATCAGGATCTATACTGGTAGTTTCTTATACAACACAATATAATTAATAAAAAAACAATAAGCCTAAGTCTATATCTTAATCTAACTGCATGAATGTGATGGCTGATCTGGATCTACACTGGTTGTTAATAGTCTATTATGTTCACTGATTTCAGTCAAGTTAGTGTGCAGATACGATAGGTTCACGCTGAGAACAATAAAAGATGAACTTGTAACAAAATTAATAGCAAATATTCCTCTACCTTTACCAAAAACCATACATACATTCCAAATATATTCAAAATATCTCCATAAAATGATCATTCTGTGTGTAAAGAAAAAAAATAATTGCAGATACGATAGTTTCACCCTGAGCAAAAACCCCTATCGCAGATACGATATTTTTCAATTTTGAAAAGAAGATATTAGATTTAATCTATACTTTTTTGTCAGATTATGGGGACTATTAAACAAGTCAAAATATGAAATAAAACCATTTTTGATAAAAAGTGCAGATACGATAGTTTCGCGCTGAGCCCTCGACATGTAGTGGTGGTGGTGGTGGTGGAGGTAGTGGAAGTGGTGGTGGTGGTAGTGGTAGTGGTGGTGGTGGTAGTGGTGGTAGTGATAGTGTTGGTAGTAATGGTGGTGGTGGTGGTAGTGGTGGTGGTGGTAGTAGTAATAGTGGTAGTAATGGTGGTGGTTGTGGTAGTGGTAGTGGTGGTGGTCGAAGTGGTGGTAGTGATGGTGCTGGTAGTAATGGTGTTGTTGGTGGTAGTGGTGGTGGTGGTAGTGGTGGTGGTGGTAGTGGTGGTAGTGATGGTGCTGGTAGTAATGGTGGTGGTGGTTTTAGTGATGATGGTGTTAGTGGTAGTGGTTATGGTGGTGGTAGTGGTAATGTCGGTGGTGCTATTGATGAAGGTGGTAGTGGGAAGGTGGTGGTAATGTTGGTGGCGATGGTGGTTGTGGTAGTGGTGGTGTAGTAGTGGTGGTGATTGTGGTGATGGTAGTGGTGATGCTGTTGGTGGTGATGGTAGTAGTAGAGTTGGTGGTAGTTGTGGTGGTGTTGATTGTGTTGGTTGTAGTTGTGGTGGTGATGTTGGTCGTGCTGATGTTGGTGGTAGTGATGGTGGTGCTAGTGTCGGAGGTTAGTATGGTGATGGTGATGGTGGTGCTAGTGGTGGTAATGATAATTGAGGTTGTGGTGTTGATGGTAGTCGTAGTGTTGGTAATGGTGGTGGCGGTGGTGGTGGTAGTGGTGGTGGTGATAATTATGGTAGTAGTAATGGTGGTGGTTGTGGGGGATATGTTGTTGTTGTTGGTAGTGGTGGTGGTGATGGTTGTGATGGTTTTGTGGTAGTGGTGGTGGTGGATTTGATGGTGGTGTGGTGGTGGTGGTGGTGGTGGGATGGTGATGATGGTGGTGGTAGAGTTGATTGTGGTAGTGGTCGTGATGGTGATGGTGGTCGTGTTGGTCGTGATGTTGGTGGTTGTGGTGGTGATGTCGGTGGTGGTATTGTAAACAGTTAGTTATCTTCTCTGCAACAACTTTGGTACACGTTGCATTCAGAAAAATTTTGGCACATGCTGCATTGAGAGAAACAGCATCAACGGCCTAGAAGTAATTATCTGTTAAAGACTACGTTTGTTCGAATAATATGATATAACATCTAATGCAACGGGTTTGATTGTGTAATGTATCCGCTGTTTCCACTAATGTATCCATCGACTGTTTCTATAATGAATAACGCCTTCTTAAATCTGCTTTACTGTGTAAAAACAACTGTTTTCATGATTTAGAATAAAACGTTGTATATATTTATTCGCTTCACATCCTCTGCGTTTTTACCTTGAAATTTAATAGCCTCACTGCTGACTGTAACTATAAAAGCCATTGATTCATATTACTATTTATAAACAAGGAAGAATGTATGAAATTTCGTGTGCTTACCTAACTGTATCTCACAGTTTGCAGGTCTTCTCATCGGGGATTTAATCATAAGTATGATGAAAAACTTGCAGTACTCATGTATGTTCCAATAAATCGATTAGATCAATAAAAGTCTTCATAAAACTTTATCAAAGTAGTCCAATAATTGTACAAGTAATTTGGTCTTATATTTGGTGAAAATTTGTTGTGCAAAGAAATCTTTTTAAAACTGAAGTTGGAAACGTGCCCTCTGTGTTTTATTTACCTAACTATGACAAATTGCTACAAACGGTGTACCCGTGCGTTTAAATATTCACAAACCAGACATAAAACATTTACTCACTGGCAGATAGAACAGCTCATCAATCTTAAACCAAATATGCGTAGTATCTCTATTTCTAACGATATTTATAATATGCAGAAACGCATATAGGCTGTACACTTGAGCATTATGAAATTCGCATATTACTCTTCTTTAAAAAGTCGTATAAATAAATTGATGCTGCAAAACTCATTGTTTTCTCTTAATTTCTTTCACAATTGATTTTATTATTGGGTACTTTAAATTTTTAATATCCTGTTCAATCAAGTTAACAGACTGACGCAGCGTAATTTCACGTTACATGTAAATTGGCTAAATGTTTTCTATTGAATTCCTTAACTAAATAGATAAAAAGGGGAACTTTAAAAACCACCGAATACAATTATTTAACATTAAATGCAATCGAGCAACTCTTCAACTGTGCTTAAATACCTCAGACCCGTTCTGTCTCAACTGGTTCTACGTTGTAAAATAGCATATTATTAACGACTGGCTCTTGTTATAGAAAGAAATGTTTAAGTTTAAAAAAAATACAAATTTGGAGTGTTTAAGTTTTACATGAAAATACAACTAGACTACATAACATCCTAGGCTGAGCAAAATGTAATTAATCAAGTTCATATCGATCGCAAAACAAGGGCCTTATATAGGTAATATATTGCAATATAGCGTCGTAATGGTTGTATCAATGGTTAGTATTAACTTATAACAAGGCAAGGGACACAAATGTAGTTTGTATATACAACGGTGTTTAGGAAAAAGTTATGTTTCTTAGTTGTCAGCGAGTCATCTTGTATCCTAGAAGTGGTAACAGTGTATTTCACTTTGATTGTAGGACATGAATAAAGACAAAGCACTCAATTCATACATGTTCATGATGCAGAACGGCCTTTAAGAAAGTCTGCCTGGCACAGTTGCTTGGATTTCTTGTCACAGTTATGGAGCTCACAGCAAAGGTACATGCAGGTAATGACTCTCAGTTAGGGAGCTCACAGCAGGCTTTCCCTCTGGGGAATGGCAATTAAAAATTGTGAAGAGTCACTGGAATAGTCAGGCATTATTTATTCTTTTTGAAACTTTGAAGCTGCGAATATGTGCACAATGTGCAATTCAAGTTTGTTTAACACCCAGATTGGGTTCCGAGGTTATAACACTGAAAATAAAGACTTTCTTAGATGTCAGAAATCTGATTGGTTGAAATTAATAACAGTCTCACAAACGACCAATGGGAAGCTTGAGATCTGGTTTTCATTCTGAAACCCTAGATCAACATTGCAATAATTTGAAAATGATAAACATTAACTAAGCACTTGTCACTCCATCGTTATAAATGTTGAAAATGTCTTGTCATGCATTGAGACGAGCAACATTGTAGACACTTACATGTATAAACAGATGTAAAGCCAAAAATACAAATGGCATTTGTTTTTACAGTGATATGATAAAAATATGTGTCATTAAAGAGCTTCGGCATTATAAGCATTTTTACAAGTGGTGAGGTAATGAAAAAATACACTTTTTTGTAGTCTACAAATTGAATATATTTCACTGATTACAAATATTTCCTTTTCATTTCAAGTTTTAAATGCATAACATGATACTGAACATTTATATGATTAAGTAAGAGAAATCTGATAAATTGACGATTGTGCGATCTGATCTGGATCTACACTGGTCGCATCTTTGTAAGAAATTACCTAATGAGATAAAAAATAAGGCTTTGCTGGCTGATCTGGATCTACACTGCTTGCCCATGCTATACAGGGCATATACACTGTCGAGTAACAGCTTCCTTGTACCAAATAGTGAGTACCCTGTGGCAGTCCGCAAGATGGCGACCAGTTACGAAACGAAATGGTATGTGCTAGTTTGTTTCCGATTGGTTTACATATTGTAAGGTATAGACTGGTAAACTTGGATCATATACTTAAAAGGATCGTTGCTCGATTGCTTGCTTTATTGCCGGTGTCCGTTTGACCCTGTAATTGATAAAAAATAAATCACCTTATTTGCTATTTCAAATTTGAAGCGAGAGCGACGACTGATTTCGGCTTTTTATTCTATGACAACTTTGTTGTTCTCGTAATAGGTGATATCCCTTAATAGTTAAACCACAAGATAGGCAATTAGAGGCGCTTCAAAGGTATATCACCAGAACAACAAAGTTGTCATAGAATAAAAAGCCGAAATCGGTCGTCGCTCTCGCTTCGAATTTGAAATAGCCAATAAGGTCATTTATTTTTTATCAATTACAGGGTAAAACGGACACACCTGAAATGAAGCAAGCACTCATTTTACAAATCAACAATCCTTTGCATTATATGATCCAAGTTTTATATGATCCAAGTTTACCCGTCTATACCTTTCAATATGTATACCAGTCGGAAACAAAATAGCTCATACCTTTTCGTTTCTTAACTGGTCGCCATCTTGCGGACTGCCACAGGGTACTCACTATTTGGTACAGGACAGCTGTTACACGACAGTGATATAATATTATAATTATGTAGTAAATGCTTAATAATATTTTCAACATTGTATTGATCCAGATCAGCCTGCATAACTGAATTGACTGTTTTTGCATCCTGGTGTTAAAAAACTTAATTAATATGTCAAAGTGATTAAGGCTTGACAGTCGGCCATTACAATTCTGGTGTCAAAGAAGACTTTGGCTAGGATGTCTTGATAATGTGGCTAACAATTTATTTTTTTTTTGAAATTTTGCTGAATCTGATCTGGACTTGTATTAACTATTAGTAGTGAATACTACAAACGTTAAAAAATAGCCTTTTCATTTTCAGGTGTTTGTGGTCAGAATTCAGATTCACTACAATGTAAGAAAGGGATTTAAAAGTGGAGTCTAACACCAGGGGTGATCGTAAAAGAGTCTGATGTGAATGACCCGAGTTAAAATATTAGAGGTATCTGTGCAAAGTGTTCTTCATTGCATTTAAGAATAACTGTCGGTCCAGTTTACTTTTGTAATTATTGAGTTACGCTCAACCAGGGGCTATGCTCAATCAAACCGAACCTGCATAATTTGTGTGTTCGGTGGTTTTCAAAGTTACTTTTTTAACTATTTTAATACAATGTCATTTTTAGTTTTAAATGTCTGTGGGTATCCTTATACATTGACTGACCTATGCACTGTTTGCTCATAATTTCCAGATTTTAACACTACCAGGTAATCTTATTATGTTTCTGTGCTCATTTTATCAAATTTGTTCTTCCAAAAATTTCTAGACAATCTCATAAAATTTAATTTGAGAAAAAAAGTATGCTCTTAAATACAGAACAAAAACAAAATGCTGTACACAAATACTTTGTTAAAATAAACAAATTACATTGGAACCTTATTGTCTTTATTTGTCAGGAGGTTTATAAATAAATTATATAAATCTACTGTTGCATTTGGGTTAGTCAGTAATTACCTTCAGAAGAGTCTTTTAAAATGTAATATATTTCTGCCATCTTGGTCACATTTGATATGTTCTTTTAAATCTTCCTTAAAACTCAACTGGATTGACTTGGCATGCATCATGACTCATGGGCGTAACTTAAGCAGATGGGTTGTTGAATTGTACCATCAGGGAAGGTAAATGTATATTAAAGTCAATTGTTTATTGAAGGTTCACCCCTTTCTTTAGAATGCTAGCCTCTCAGGCTTATGAGACAACTTTTCTTCCCAAATCCTATTCTACTGGCAATCTGTAACAATTTATTAACTCGCTGGCAACTCACTAACTTGCTGGCTGTACACTTGCTAGCTTTCTGATCACTAACTAGCTGGCTGCTCACTAACTTGCTGGCTGTACACTTACTAGCTTTCTGTTCACTAACTAGCTGGTTGCTCACTAACTTGGTGGCTGTACACTTACTAGCTTTCTGTTCACTAACTAGCTGGCGGCTCACTAACTTGCTGGCTGTACGCTTACTAGCTTTCTGCTCACTAACTAGCTGATTGCTCACTGACTAACTGGCTGTTAACTAACTAGCTGTATGTTCACTGAAAGGCTGGCGGCTCACTTTCTTGCTGGCTGTACACTTACTAGCTTTCTGTTAACTAACTAGCTGGCTGCTTACTAAATAGCTGGCGGTTCACTAACAAGCAGCCTGTTCACTAACTAACTGGCTGCTCACTTACTAACTGGCTGTTCACTAACAAGCTGGCTGCTTTCTTTCTAACTGGCTGTTTAACTAGCTGGCTGCCAACTAACTGGCTGCTCACTAACTAGCCGGCTGTTCACTGACTAACTGGCTGTTCACTAAATAGCTGGTGACTCACTTACTTGATGGCTGTACACTTACTAGCTTTCGGTTCACTAACTAGCTGGCTGCTCACTTACGAACTGGCTGTTCACTAACTAGCTGGCTGCTTACTTACTTACTGGCTGTTTTACTAGCTGGCTGCTAACTAACTGGCTGCTCATTAACTAGCCGGCTGTTCACTGACTAACTGGCTGTTCACTAAAAAGCTGGCGACTCACTTACTTGCTGGCCTCTCAGGCTTATGAGACAACTTTTCTTCCCAAATCCTATTCTACTGGCAATCTGTAACCATTTATTTACTCGCTGGCAACTCACTAACTTGCTGGCTGTACACTTGCTAGCTTTCTGATCACTAACTAGCTGGTTGCTCACTAACTAGTTGGAAGTCCACTAACTAGCATGTTGATCACTAACTAACTTGCTGCTCACTTACTAACTTGGTGTTCACTTACTAGCTTGCTGCTTACTGACTTATTGTCTGTTCACTAACTAACCGGCTGTTCACTAACTAGCTGGCTGTTCACTAAATAGCTCTCTGCTCACTAACTTACTGGCTGTTCACTAACTAGATGGCTGCTTACTAACTAACTGGCTGTTCACTAACAGCTGGCGTCTTTCTAACTAACTGGCTGGTCAATAACACACTGGATGCTCACAAACTTGCTGGCTGTTCACTTACTAGTTGACGGCTGACTCATTGGCTGACGGCTCACTAACTAGCTGCCTAGTCACTTTCATGCTTCTCACTTACTACACTGGGCTCACTAACTAGCGGGCACTAACTACCTGCTCACTACTTGTTAGTAAATGAACCCTTTACTTCATGGTATATGGCTTTTAGCAGATCCCATGGATGACCAGTGACCAGAACAGCCTGCTCGCAACGCCTACTGATCTGGATCTACACTGTTTGGTTTTAAATTTATAAGTTAATATCTGGCCAATGATCGAACAGTTTTGATCCACAGATGTGACCACTGATCTGGATCTACACTAATTGCCCATGTGATACAATGTGTATTCGTGTAGTAAAGGGTGAAGAAGTTGTTATTTTTATCAGAGAGCAGTTTTGTATAACATGAGAGATTCTTTAGAGAAGACATCCAGCATCAGTATATCAAAACTGACCTTATCTTCTTAGGGCAAGATGATGCTCATATGACATGTTTAAGACATAGGATAGTTGTATTCAGAATAAGCTGACAATAGCCATTTTCTAAATATTTTATTCTGTCTTACTTTGAGCACAGAAAAGGAAGTTTAATAGATATCTTCAACATTTCAGCCTCGAAGTGAGATGACTTTGGTACGGTGGTTGTGTTTTTGAAGACAGACAAATGGTCCCAATGGCTATGAAATACAGAAAAAAAGCTGAACTAGTAAGAGGTTTTATTCACATTAGTGCAATGTTGTATATTGCAATGTTGTACATAATCATCGAGAAGTTCGCAAAATATGTCACTTTGATTTGCTTTGGTCTTGTTGACGTGACATGTAGATCTAAACAGATTTGGTAACCAGACAAATTGTCACCCCTTCCTCTCTGGATTTATGGCCCTTTCGTTGTCAAAACTTGGCCAAGTTTCCTCTCTTTGACAAGCGTATTCTGTGGCAGATTTGGCAGACTTGATCGGACTGTCTTGTACAATGGTGATAGAAAGATTAGTTTCAAACCTGCATCAAATTGAGTTGTTGAAGGTTATGTTGACATCACACTGAAACATACAGTGAAACCATTCTATTTTTGACCACCTCTAGCCTTTCCTAATAGTAGGGTGGTCTTGAATTCTGGGTTAGAAAATAGTGCAAAACTATTCAAAGGAACATGGTATAGAATGTTTTTTCCTGGAGATATTAACTTAAGGGTGGTCTTTATCAGAGGTTTTACTGTTAATATTTGGACCATAACTGTAAACGTGGCCAAGTGAACTTGCTGTACCATTGAGTAACGTTAAATATAATTTCTCAATGTTTGCTAAGCCGTACTAAATCAGACCTTTCCTTAGCAACCAACCAAACGTGCGATGGATCAACATTGTACTGTTTATTGGTGTAAATATTGACTTGTGCTCAACCCGGGGCTATGCGGTGTGCATTTCCGTAACCGCCTATGAACAGGCTAAATCAAACAGAGCCTGCAATATTTTCATATCTTTTGTATTAAGTGGCTTTCAAAGTTCCCTTTTTATCTAATTATATATTCAATTTAATAAAATACACAAATCAGCAGAACTAAGAGAAAACCATAGCTGTTCTGAACATAACTTCTTATTAAATGAAACAAGCTTAGACCAGGGATCGAACCAGCACGGCGACGGTGCCTAGGCACATAACTCTGTGCAAACTTCATCACCAGTAATGGACGGATAAGTATTGCTGATATTGTGAAATATCAGAGACTGATTACTGAGTCTAGATTTTTATATGTCTTTTTATTTCTTCTTTTAGTTGACTTAAGAGTACGGAATGGTATCTTACAGTGTAAAATCTCGTTCTACCGCCTGGATCTAACATGACACATATTTGATCTACACTTGTATCGTTGAGAACTAGTGAAATAAGATGGCATGTGTTACGTCAATCTCACTAAAGTCAGATCTAAAAAAATGTTAGAACTGATGACAGCCAGCAGATACCGTGTGTACGTTATAGCGGTTTCCCCGATTACTATTTTCAGAAATTGTCAACACATGAAGCATGATTTATAACGCTCGCAAAATGATCTGAAGATGTCATTACATTAGAAATTAATGTAATACTACACAAGCACATATATTTTCAGTGAAATGTGTCTTACATAGGCTGTCAACACTTCCCATGGTTTTTAATACTATGTCTACTTTCACTTTTGCGATTTTGTAGGCGACAATCTGATTGGTTGAAAGGGTTAGTGATAAAAGCACGTGTTAGTTACTCGTCGTCAGATCCTGATAGCGTAGCGGTTTTCAGGAGATGATTTTAATCAGATTGGTGTTACGTTTTCTCACATACTATTTCACATTTTGTATTTCAGTCACCCGGACAACATTCTGCCACCAGGCACAGGACTACAAGTGTCACGTTGGTCTACACTTCTATATTTGGGTGACCTGGAGGGCCTGGGAACTTTTAAGTGTCGAGTCTTATGACCTTCTTTGATTCAAGATCAAGATCAAGTCGATAGACAAACTGTTTTAAAAATTCATCAGACTGCAGACACATTAACCAAACTTTTCTTTGATTAATTTTTAAGATTAGGTTATTTGTTACCAAGAAGCAACCAGTGTTGATCCAGATCACAAGGCATGGATGTGCCAGCTGATCTATATCTTCACTGATCACAAAACAATAAAACATTTGATTTTAAACTTGTGTTTTGGTTCTACCTTGTTAATGGATTAACATGGTTCGGGCAAATTCTATAATGGACGTGTATGCTCCAACTTGACACTGAACTGCATTCGAGTTAATTAGCTTGGTAAGGCTACTATGCCAAAGGAATTTTGTGATAATGTGAATTTGGTCACTTTTTTCTGCCATGTCAAACTGTTCTGTTTTCTTGGTGCAATATTAAAGTTTCTATATGACAGAATGGTGAACAGCGTAGGCTATATTGAGTAAAGTGTTATTACTTTATTGTCTGTTGTCCCTTGACTTTACTGAATATGGCTTTTATCCCATGGGCGACTAGTATAGATCCAGATCAGTCTGCACATCCATTCAGTCTGATCAGGATCTATACTGTTCACATTTGATCCATTAAGTTTGTTTTCTGTCCAAGAAGCAAAACTGTAGAACCATATCAGACGTGACTGATGTACTAGCTGATCTGGATCTTCAGTGGTTGCCTATGTGATAAAATGCAATCTGTGTTAAGTACTTAATAATCATTAGGTTATGATGTCATAGCTGATAGTTGTAAGATAAAATTGTGCAAACACTAAGTTAATGTTTAGTAAGTCATGTTTTAGCAATTAGGAAAACCAGTCACTTAGCTAGGCCCCACTATCTTACGGTTTCTTATTAGTTAAAACTTCGATCACTTGATAAGTACTGACTGTAACTTCATTTTAAGGACCAGCTAATGTCTTCAGACCACAATGGTTCCAGCTTTATATTAGAATCCTACTTCTGGCACAGGTATATCGGATACCTTATGTATAGTTTGTTTAATATAAAAGAAATTGATACAAATCCAAAAAAGTGGTATGCCATTTATTTATATGTTTTACCTATAGGTAAATGCATTATTAAATCAACATAATATAAAATTATATTAAAAACAATTGATAAACATCCAAAAAGTTGTATGTCTTATTTATATTTATTTTACCTAGATAAATGTATTAATATGAATCAGAAAAGGTATTTTAAAATAAAGTTTTGTATACATGATAACTAAATATAAAAATACTACACTATGTTTAATCAATATATAAATGTTTATCATATTTTACAATTAACATATACTCTATCACAAAGAAAAGCCTCGTGTATATTATTTTAGCATTTTTCTAAATTGCTTAACATGACTGGGTACTTGTTGTTTTCATTACTTCATTACAAGAACAAATGATAAAAACACTTTATTTTGTGTGTGCATTATACTACGAAATCTTTGTGTTCTGATTCATAAATGGATTTATAAATTCACTGCTTACTGAGAGGTATGATTTCTATTTATTCTTAAATGAGACGTTTCTTTTGTGCTAGAGTTTATTTACATATACAATCAATCTATACACTGGTAAAGTCAGTATTTCATGTATAAAATTTCAATCAATATTATACTATACTTTTTACTTTTACTACAAACATAAATGTTCAATTAAATACATACAGTAAAACCCTATAAAAATGACTGTGTACATGTACTATGTGATTTGTTTTCACAAACAGTTCATGAATAAAAATACTAAATTGCGAAATATATTTGTTATAAACAGTCAACAACTATATACATGTATGTACATGAGAAATATATAAAACTATTCATCCTTTTTTAAAACTGAATTATGTTCTTTAAACACGTTCTTTTTTAGATTGACCCTATTCTCTTATGCCCAATAGTAGTTAACTTTATTACCATCACAATGGTTACTATGATAAATTAATACTTCATTACACACCGTTTCGTTTGTTTTTTTAATGTTGTAAATTAAATTAAAAGTGTTTATCAAATATGGTTTGCTATTTTTATTACACAGTCTTGTTTTTCAGAGTCAGTGATGCCCACCAGTCATCGATCCAATCCTCATCCCAACTGCTGAAACTTAAATCATGTAACAGTGATAATGTCGACGTTCTCTTGATCACGTTCTCAATCGTCCTCCAGTCCTCCTCGGATGGTCCGTAACACTCGAATAACTCCACTGTGACCGGATGTTGCAACTGGCCGACACTGAGCAACAGTTCTCTCCACTCCTGGGATGTCATTGTAATCAGCGAGAGTTGAACGGTGATACTCCGTGGTAGCTGACCGACACTGAGGAAAAGTGTTTTCCATGAAGCAGACGACATTGTTACGTCCCGTAGCACCACGTGTTCTAGCTGTGTCATAGCGGGTGAGAGCGGTATGACGTCATCCATATTGATCCTCTCAAGCTCGAGACGCTGTAGCTGAGTTAATGTAGGAATGGTTTGTATCATCTCCTGGCAGGATGTCATCCCCTCTAACGTTAACGATGAGATGATCGGTTTTGCACGTAGATCTTGCCACAATGTGGCGCTGGCTCTGGGTGTCATGTTCTCTCTCCATGGTGGCCTGAAGTCGAGCTTTTCCAGACGTGCTGGATTCAGGTGTAGCTCTCTGCATGGTACTTTATAAAGACGCAGCATCTTCAGCTCGTTTAGACATTGCAGGTCCAAGGTGACGTCACAATCACTATACTGACCCCAGTGGTCCGAGCAGTATATGTCCTCCAGCTTGAGCTGTGTCAGTGTTGTGGTCTGGCTGATATAAGCATAGAGACATTTAAGGTTACTGTGAGTCATGTCAACTTCATGAAGATACAATGATTGTAAGCATGTCAGTCCTGTGAGCGCTGGTATACTGATATCTAACAGAGAGTTATCTGGCCATCCTGATGATGATAGTGTCAGACATTTCAATGTACGGGCTGATTCAGTGAGGATATCAGCCAGCCATACTGGTTCCTCGCCATATTTTTCTACTTTCAATGTCTCCAGGGAGGTGAACACACCAGGATCCAGCGACTGCATGAACTCTGTTATCTGATCTGAAATTAAAAGTTGTAGCGATTTCACGTTACCTTTATTAAAGTTGATAATGATTTTCAAAATTGTTAAATCTTCTTTTGTTAGGATGTAATCGTGAAGATGGATGGAACAACTATCATTTCCATTCCTCACACTTTCTTGCAAACACTGGACCTGCATGGACTGGAAAGATTCTATAGCGTCAATATATACCGGGTCATCATAACTGTACATGTCAAGGTCAACGATCGTCTGCAGCTCACCGGAAATACATGTATATACTTCCGGATTCATACCACATACAAAAACAAATAGATTTTCCATTTCTATTATGCTTGAAAGCGATGAACAAACTTCAAGAATAGTTGATTTTATAGTTCCGTTGCTCCATTTAGACACAATGTACAAGGCAGCCATAAATTCTTGAATGGATTTATGTTGAAAGAAAACTTGATAGCGCTTTACTGAGACTTTGCTTCTGTCCTTGCTTTGACTCAACAGTCCAATTTTCAGACAAAACTCGAGTTCCTGCTCTGTTAGAAATTCCAACACAGTTGTGCTGTCAATCACCAAACTGGATTCTTTTGTCTTCTGAAATAATGCATAGAACGCCAATTTTCCGAGCTTTAAGAGTAAGTTCATATACTGATTACACAACGCGTTATGTTTCATACATTCTGGGACAGTAACATTACGTTCCGCGTATCCAGTAAGAAAAAAAAAGTGAAATGTGCGTATCAGGAATTGCCACACCCGAAATACATAGCTTCCTGTAACAGCCACTGGAAGGGTTGGCGCATTGTTCTTGTTCAAACCCCGCTGAAGAGTTAATTCAATAGTGTTACTGTACGTTTCACATTTCGACTTGCCGATGGTAAGACCATCAAACCAGATGCAAATAAGTTGTAGTAAGATGTAAGGAATTAAACAGATATCTCCGAGTTTTACCGAAGACACTTTTCTGTCAAAGTCGTTCAGATCAGGCTCCCTTTCGCCACTGTTTTCACTCAGGATTTTAACGGCATTTGATTTCAGTTCTTGAGAAGTTTTGTCATCGAACGTGGATATCTCTATATGTCTGTCAATTGGGTTTGTTGTCAGTCCTATCGTACTCAGCTTCCATGGTCGAGTTGTTGTTAACTGGGTACAGCGTTCACGATAGTTGTTGTGTGGTATTCCGGTTGTTTGTGGACAAGTTTTGGGATGCACCCACTCGTCTAGCCCGTCCAAGATGACTAGACACGTTTTATTCTGTAACATTCTTCCTATAAATTCGTTTGAAAATCTTTCTTTACTGGGCAAATTCTTTGACAAAAACTTGAGTATAAGGTAATCGAGAAAGCACGTGTCGTCACCGTGGAAATCTCGTAAGTGTAACAGGAACAGTAAGTCGAAGCGTTTTAGTGTATCGACGTCCTCCTGTAGTTTTTTGCTGATTTTTGTCTTGTTTCTATTTTGAGCATGACACTACGTTATTGCAACTTTCTTGGTAAAGGACGTCTTCCCGTAGCCGGCATCTGCCTCCACGTATATATTTTTATATGGAACGTTGTCGTCATTGAGGAACAATTTCCGGTATGAAGAAACTGACGTCTTTTTATGTCCAAAGCCATTCTGTTTTTCAAGAGCAGACATCGGGGGCTGCACGTAAAGTTTCATTAAAGGGACAGCATAGTTTTCTACCAGAGGTGAGGCCGGAATCATGGACTCTTTCTCATTGTAGAGACGTACGAGCTCCTCTTTAAATTCTGTAAGTATAAATATTAATAATGTTATTTATATATAATCATTTTTAGAACGTACTATGTTTAAATGTACGCTTGAGTAAGTTTCACACACGGTTCTGGCCGTATCTTCAGTTCCTGTACTAATAGTGTCAACTTCTTGTAAGTAAAAACATAATTATGCATTCAAATAATTCTCGGATATTTAAAAAAAAAATACTCTGCTTGACAAAATTAAAATACTGGTATGTTCACCGGTATAAAATTTTTTCGGTCTCTTTTTACGGGCTTAACCCTGAGATGGCAGTTATCCCGAGCGAACAGTTTAGATCTAGATCAGCCGGCCCATCTCTGCCGTGTTCACTCAAGTTTAATATGATTGGGTTGGTTTTGCCCAGGAGTGTATATCCAGATCAGATAGCACGGCTGTTGCGGCTGATGTGAATATACAATAGACGCACATGAGATAAAACCCGTGTATGTAATGGGTTAAGGGCTGAACACTCTCCTTCCAGTCACGTTCATCGCTAAAAAAGATAATTATCAAAATCTGAATAACGGCAAAATGCCGTGAAATGAAACTTTACACAAAAGTATGTTATTAATGTAAATACTGATCGTTTAATAAATAATTCCGGTAGTCGTTACGAAATTTCTCATTTCAATGTGCGGGAAGTTCGTACTTAGTAATTTCAGTAAGATATTTTTACGATATTAAATTGTGGTCTTAGTATCGAGGTGGTCTTAATTTTGAGGTAGAAACTAGTGCATAGAAGGTTTGAAATTATATTAAATAGTGGTCGTAGTATCGAGGTGGTCTTAATTTTGAGGTAGAAACTAGTGCATAGAAAGTTTGAAATTATATTAAATAGTGGTGGTAGTATCGAGGTGGTCTTAATTTTGAGGTAGAAACTAGTGCATAGAAGGTTTGAAATTATATTAAATAGTGGTCGTAGTATCGAGGTTGTCTTAATTTTGAGGTAGAAACTAGTGCATAGAAGGTTTGAAATTATATTAAATAGTGGTCGTAGTATCGAGGTGGTCTTAATTTTGAGGTAGAAACTAGTGCATAGAAGGTTTGAAATTATATTAAATAGTGGTCGTAGTATCGAGGTGGTCTTAATTTTGAGGTAGAAACTAGTGCATAGAAGGTTGAAATTATATTAAATAGTGGTGGTAGTATCGAGGTGGTCTTAATTTTGAGGTAGAAACTAGTGCATAGAAAGTTTGAAATTATATTAAATAGTGGTCGTAGTATCGAGGTGGTCTTAATTTTGAGGTAGAAACTAGTGCATAGAAGGTTTGAAATTATATTAAATAGTGGTCGTAGTATCGAGGTGGTCTTAATTTTGAGGTATAAACTAGTGCATAGAAGGTTTAATTGATATTAAATAGTGGTCGTAGTATCGAGGTGTTCTTAATTTTGAGGTAGAAACTAGTGCATAGAAGGTTTAAAATAATATTCAATAGTGGTCGTAGTATCGAGGTGGTCTTAATTTTCGAGTGGCCTTTATAAGGGGTTTTACTGTATGTGTAAAAATTAAAAATCTAATGAGCAATAACTTGTGAGAGAGTTGTACAAATCAACTTAAAAATTACTTAGCTGAGTTAAAAAACGGGGTCGACGAAAAGCTGTCATATTTGAGATTATGAACACAGCTTTCAGTAAAATCACTATCAGTCTCGAATAAAGACATAACCCAAAGAATAGGATTGTTAGTGAATCTGATATTTTTATAGAAACTCTTCCCCCGACTACAGCAATATAATTATAATTAAGTATGTTCGTGAAACTTGGCCCTGGTTCCAAGATGATAAAACTGTGTATGTAAACCAGTCTAAGATCTCAAACTTCCAATTCATCATTTTTTAGACTGTGTTCAATTTGAACCAATCGGATTGCCGGGATGTAGGACTGTTCTTCATTCTTAGCTTTTTATATCATAGGGCAAGGGTTTTTTTTCTTTCTAAGTTTTAGCTCTGGTGGCCGTACATGTATCGTGCAGCAGAGCACACTCAAGTTATCCTGATTACCCCGGGTAAATATTTTAAATACAGTGAAACCCGGCTATTAAGGCCGCCTCTGGGAATAGTTACAAGTGGTTTTAATAGTGGTTTGGTCTTAATTTCGGGCAGAATATAGTGCAAACTGTAAAATGCGACATTGAAACAGAACCGGTCGTCAAACTGAATAGAACTAAAAACGATCTAGTTTAAAAGTTCGATCGCGATCGCTCTTAATGCCAAGTGTAAACACATACATAAAAAGAGATCTCTCTTGTTTTGTCGTCTAAACACCACCTAATTTTAAAAATTATGTGAGGGCCGCTAGATAGAAACTTCCGTTATGGTAAAAAAATCACAGGTGTTTGGAAGACGGACCCCGTATTCTCCAAACAGTCCGCCCCCGCCCCCCCCCCAAAAAAAAAATAGGGTCTACACGTGGTCTATACTACATAAACTTATATTTTTTGTTTTGTTTTGATAGATTGGGATCGATATCAGTCTATCCACACCGAATTTACTATCAAATACCAAGTTCTCTGAAAATTCGTGTTCCGACTATATAAGCCTGTATTTTTCTTTTGGGGGGGCGGTCTGTTTGGAGAATACGGGGTCCGTCTTACAAGCACCTGTGAAAAAAATGACATCATCGCAAAGGATGACATCAACGTGAGCACACTTGGTTATGCTAGCGTCACAATTGCTAAATGCCGCCGGCCGATTTTAGACATCGGCAGAGTCATGAAGTTGGCTGCCGCCGGTCGATTTTTTACACACCGCTGAGAGCAATCACATATAACTGCCAACAAAATGCTGCCTGTCGGCGGCAGTTGGTTTCAAATGCTCGCGGGAAACGTGACACCCCAAAATATCCGGCAAGTAGCAGTTAGGTGGCAGGGCGGCGGCAGCTAGAATTAAACTGCCACCGCCCTGCGACTTGGTGGGGGACAGCCCATTTACAACTGCCGCCGGTCGGCGATTGAGCGATCTGGCTGCCACCGATCTGCGCCTGCCCGATAATCTGACGGTGGCAGGCCGATTTTCGGTTGATATATAAATAATACCTTGTGTTCTTGATTTCTCATAGTTGTAAAAGTTGTTAAAGGGCTAATCTTAAGTCTCTGAGTCGATCTGGTGCAGTTAAAAACGCCATAGGAACTGTAATGAATGGTAATTATGAACAAATGTCTGTTAGTCTGTAATCGGCAGATCGCAGTCCTGCCACCTACCGACATTGACTGCCGCCTCCAAGCTTCCGCGCTGCCCCGGCCAAAGTATTGAAATCGGGCGGTGGCACAGCGGTGGCAGGCCGGGTGCTGAAGAGTGGCAGTTAGTTTCTAGCAGACACCGGCCGATTTTTGTAGACTCTTGAGGTCTCGATCGCGGAGGAAAAATCGCCCTGCACCCCGCCTGCCACTTGCCTACCACTGAACGAACAACAATACGCCCGCCCTGCCACCTGCCGATTTGCAAAAATAGAAACAAAATCGACATGACGTAGCCAGATTTAACTTGATCTTTAAATCTCAGCTGCTTTCGGGCGACGTCTAAAATGCCGACTGCCGCAGGCCAATCGTAACTGCCGCAGTCCTGTCACCTGCCGAGATTTAGTGAAAACTGGCATTTACAACGGCGGCCGGCGGCATTTAGTGATTTGTGGTGACAGTTTTAATGACGTAGTTCTTTAATACGAATCGCAAATGATACGAGATTTCGGTGAATAAATTTTATCAAAGTAACAAATAACAAACCAAACACTGTCTGCAATATAATGACAAACACACTGAAAAGGGAGTGACAAACCTATGAAATACTACAGTCAGAGTGGAAGTATACATGTATTTGTACCTTAATTTGTCGAAACAAGTTCTACTTATACAAACCGGGTATATTTTAAAAAATTATGTTTTACACGGATACATGCATTACGCTAGTTATGTTGACGAGTTTACGTTTGGGTAACATATATTAATTATTAGAATAAAATTATAAATACAAGGTGTATGTAACCTTGTAATTGCTAGTCATGTAGTGTACAATATATTTCTGTTTTCAGGGTCGGTAATCAGACAACTCTGTTTTCATTGTCTTTTTCGCATATAGTAAGATATATATTTGTTGCGATCTTTAGCTACTAGCCAATCACAAATTGGAGTTTAGAGATTGGTATTCAATCTAAAGCAACTTAATATTAAAAAGCACGAGGTTTAAGAACGGTCTCCGATCTGAAGCAACCAATCAATAATGTGGAAGTTTAAGACTGATCGCCGACCTGTAATCACAAACTCCATTTCCCAGACTAGGTTCCGATCTGCTGCAACTAACCAATCACAGACTAGAGTTTCTAGTCTTGTCTTAGATCTTAAGCAACTAACCAATCACAGACAAGAGTTTCTAGACTTTTCTCAGATCTGAAGCAACTAGCCTTACTAACCAATCACAGGTCTCCAATCTACAGCAACTAACCAATTACATACGGGAGTTGCGCGGAAACAATTAATTAACCACAAGCTGGAGCACCTAACGAATAGGTGTCCAGTCTTAGCTCTGACGCAACTACTCACCACAAACAGATTTACGACTTCTCTTAAGTCTGACGTAAATAACCAATCACATGCCGCAGTTTTGAAACTATCTGACGCAACTAACCAATGACAAGTTGAATTTTCCTGACTAGTCGTTGATCTGTAAACTAACCAATCACAAAATGCATATTTGAGACGGGTCACCAACCCTAAGCAACCAACCAATCATAAGCTGAAGTTTCAAGACTTGCCTCCGATCTGCCATACTTTACCAGTCACAGGTTGGAGTTTCGAGACCGGTCTCCGATCTGAAGCAACTAACTTCAAAAGGCGGACTTGTGAGACCGGTCTACGATCTAAAGCAATTTACCAATCACAGGCTGGAGTTTCGACACTGGTCTCCGATGTGTGCATCCATGTTGTAGAGTATACCACCGATATTACAAGGTATATAGCTGATAGCACAGGGACCCTCGAGAAATTTCATCAGCTTCTTGACAAGATATAGGACTCTTTTTTATGAAAACACGAATTAGGCACAAATTACTGCTTTTGTCTTGAAAAAAAAGCATCAGAAATGAGAGAATATATATAATCCTCCATCTAGCTTCTCAGGTGTTGTTGTTGTTTTTGTTTTCTCAATGGCATATTCCCGGTTTGAACTTGAAATCTGGTTTTAGAGTCTTAAATATCTATTCACGCACACTATTCAATAAAACTAAACCAGTCAATTTCAGTGCCTTAAATTATCTAACACAAAGTACCAACTGTTTTGAACTTTAAACCGGAAGAATATGTGTTCCTGAGCTCTAATGCAAATTTTAGTGAATCATGTATACTAAGAGCTTTAGAATCAGCGATGTGCGAACATATTTATTCACTAAAGGTGACCGGCAATTAGTATTCTTTCTTAATTGTATCTTTTTGCAAAGTTTGTTTCCCCTTCTTTTCGAGTAAAAATACTGTTGTGCTATATCCATCTGGAATAACAAGAATTAAGATATGATTTGATATTAAGGTATGATTCACTGATCTGTGGAAGAGTAGTGGTTCGGGGTAGAGCGTCCGATTCCAGATCCGAAGACTGCGGAATCAAAATTCACCATGATGGATGAGATTCGTCTGCAGTTTCTCAAGTCCATCTTCGGCACAAGTACTGGTTGGAAAACCAGGAAGAAGTCATCGAGCGTGATTAATATAAGTTGAAATAATTTGTTTCACAATCGATGTAAAAATAAGATTTAACTAAATTAAGATATTATGATTTTCTTGCAGTAAAAATTGCCATCCGTTTCCTACATTATGTATGTTATATTATTCGTTCGTATCATGAGTACACTGTAGAACGTAATGCTTATACCACGAGTGTCTTTTGACGGCCGAGCAGCGGAAAACGAAAGCAAGTTACAATGTTTCGATCAGTTTTCACATTGAAAATTATATCATGAAATTTGATTCACATATGTGTGCATGGTATTTGTCCTATAATGCCGGAATTGCATGCATTTAGTCAGGACTGATATAGGCCTATGTGCAAAATGTTGTAAATTTGATTGTTTAAAATCGACATTTTTGGAGACAACTAAAGATGCGAAATAAATAGTTTGCATACATGATATTTAAAAGATCCTGCTCAGGTAATATTACGTTTGATCACTACCAACAACTCAGTTGCTTTGATTACAGAGCATGCTGGATTTCGCCGGTGAAAATAGTGTTTTCACAAAATTCGAAAATGTCAGTTTCAATTGATAGTATCAACACCATGTTGTCACATTATAACAGTCGGAAGTTTAACTGCGTGAGCTCTGTGTTGACTTCAGGAATTACTGTAACAGGACGAATATGTGCGACAGATTATAATAAATGACAGAATGATACAAGCGAATTTTCCTACTTTTGTTTTCCGCCGCTCGACCGTAGAACGACATTCGGCTGTATAAACAACGCACGATTTAGTTTAGATAAAGGAAGACTAAGGTTTTCTAATTTTTCTGGTTTTATCGACTAGTGAGTTTCCCCGAAAAATTACTACAGTGTGCAGGAGAGATAGGTTTTATATTACATGTTTGTATAAATTGATTGCAAACAACCCGTACTTACACGTGTAAACATATTGATTAAGAGGACGCCAACATTGCAAATAACAAAAACTGGCTAAAATTTCAAAGTGGATTTTGGGGGAAATACTCATTGCTACCTAGATTTTAATAAAAAATGTGTTTAGCTAAGGATTTACTAATGTTTGCAAACTCAATTTTAGTCTAATTCATGTTTTAATTACCAAGCGCATACTAAAGCAAAAGAAAACACATTTGCATGAGAACTCTGAAATTCGTGGACTTGTTGTCTATATGTCCTCTTTTTTTGTTCAGTATCAACTTTAAAATGAAAGTATTTTTTTACGAAATGGAATTACTAACCTTTGAAAAGGACGTCGTCCGTTTCTTTGACAGACTGCTTAACATTCTTTATTTGTTGTTCGGCTTCCTGCTGAATGGCTTTGATCGCTGTATCTCTCGCTTCTATGATCTCTCCCAAACATGCCACCGATACTTTCTGGACCTTGGCTAGATGGTCCAGTATAGATTGAATAGCTTCTTGTTGCTTCTCACTGGTACGTTTACTGATATCTTCGTCCAAGACTTTAGTTATATCTCCCGCTGTGATAACCAAGGTGTTATTCTTCAGCTGAAGCAAACATTAAATGATACATTGTATAATCCGGGATAACAGCCAACAATAGTCTTGCTGTGACACTTAATATTCTACATTTGACTACGGTTTAAAGGATCAAACTGTACTGTTTTTCTGTATTTGATCTGTTTTACGGTTGTTACTTTGTGGCATTAGTGTTTTTGTTTTCAGATGTGGCTACCATTTAGTATTTTCACCTGAAGCGTGTTTCACCATAACTCAAATACTCTGTTCGCCAATGACGTATTTTGTCTGTTTTAATTGATAAAATTAGTGACGTTTGCATACATGTCGCTGATGAATGTACTATTTTTCCTTTACAAATGTGCAACATCTAGTCATATGCTTATGATTATGATAATGTAAACAATATGGATAGTGTTAGGAGGTCATGAAAGGCACTGAAAAAGCTGAATGTAATTGACGAAAACGGTCATTAAATTTGTGTTCAAAATTATCATATCAACCGTTCCAGCGGAATAATTTAACGCAAAAGACACATGTGAAATTTTCACGTGAGCATAAATTATTATTTCCGTAAAATGGAAAAATATCCATATAGTTTAATCTAATGTGAATGCAAAGACTGACGACATTTATCATTTAAATTCTCACGCTGAACTTATTTAGACCCTGCACTATATAATAATGTAGCTATTTACAAGTTATCTCTTGCCAAGAATAGAATCAAAGGCAGTTTTGGCAGTTTATAGCAGCAGATGGAAGCTGAGATAAAATGAACAACATACATTTATACAGTCATGTAGTTCTTTTCAACAAAACAAAGACGACATACATTTTTAACTAAGAAGTGCTGTAAAGATGAACCCAGTAAACTAGACGTATAAATGTAAGCTACACCGCAGCATGGCACACAACACAGACGATTGTTGTGTACAGATAATCATTTGCAACAAACCTCGTTGATTTTGTCGACAGCATGTTTAGCGTGTTGGTCATGACGAAGGAACTTGGGGTCCCGGAGAAGATCTAGGAGACCGTCAATACACCGGGCAAGCTGAATGTCAGATAACTCAAGGCTCGCTGAGTGACGGTAGTCGTGATTGATCATTTTACGAACCTGTCAGTTTATACATGTAAATATAGTTAAGGGCTTGCCACACTCCTCCCAATTTCGTTCATCGATAAAAGAAAAAATATCAAAATCTCAATAACGGCAAAATGCCGTTAAATTAAAATTTTCACCAATAAATGTTACTAATGCATCTTTATTTTGCATATGGTAAGACACGTTCTATTTACATAAATTCACAAAAAAATAAACAACAAAAAAATCATGTTAAATGCCCACATGAGTGATAAGATACTGACAACAATTTATTGTGTCCTCGCGACTTATATATGTAAACTTTACGAGATATTAGTAAAAGTGTGTTTGACTTTTAATTTCCTGGTCGCGTAAACGGATGACAATCACTGATCTCTTAATTGGTAGTTGAAAGTTCATTACAAAGTACACAACATCTTCTTGTCAGTATCATTACACTCACGTGGAAAATTAATATAAAATTATGTTTTGTATTGCTTAGTTGTTTTGAATTTATGTAAATAGAATTATAAGGAATTTTTAAGTCTAGCTTTTTTTTCTTTACTTTTCTAACGCGTCTTACTGTATGCACAATAAAGATACATTAGTAACATTCATTTGTGCAAAGTTTCATTGAACGGCAGTTTGCCATTATTGAGATTTTGATATTTGTTATCGATGAACGAAATTGGGAGGAGTGTGGCAAGCCCTTAAGTACATGTAGGCATCTGTCAGTTTATAAATGTAAGTAGAGTTAGTTACATGCATGCATCTTAGAATGTTTAATACAATATCAAATAGCAATGTGCGAACAGTACAGAATGTATTTAATGTTTTGTTGTAACTCAACGATACGCACTATTTAGAATGTCTGTGATTTGTATGTGCACAGTCTGCTGTCAGTCTGGTTTTTCAAAGTATTTTGTGTCCGAAGTAGTCCAGCAATAGTATAACTATATAAAATATGTCAGTTACCTAGACAGAACAATATAATTATTTAAAACCAGAAATAATAAAATTTATATTGATTTAAGTGTAAGATTAGTTAAAATTTACCTGTGAACAAAGGTTCGTTTTCTTATTTAATTGTGCCTTTATTTTCTTTTGGAACCGGTCGTTGCTAATTATAATTCCTACTGTACCGTTAAAGTCAATCTCGGCAAACGATATATATATCATTATATTATTAGTCCTCACACGTAGAAAAAAGACCACTCGCGTAGAAATGTGACCCCCTATAGAATAAGTACCCCCGACCAAAACGTCTATGTACACTTAATTATCTCGATCGATAGGCATCGGATGAGTAATGGCGCACGTCCATGCATGCGTCCGTAGGTGCAAGTTTTTGACCGCAAATAGACGGAATTGATCCAAGCTTCAGGGATTACCACTACCGATGCTTATTTGTGTGGAAAGTAAAAATGGTTAAGGTCTCCGACCGAGAACTACTTGCTCCTCACCGTTGTGAGTTCGATGCCTACCAGGGATCACAGAACTAGCTAGTTTTCAGACGGCGAGAGTGGCTGGATTTCAATCTAGTATCTCTAGGCGTCTAATCCTGATCTGATGTAACATACTTCGATAGCGTCCTCGCCTGGGAATCGAATCTGGGCAACTGGATTAGGAGTCAACAACATAAACCATTCTGCGACTGAAACCAAATATCTATTAATTGTTAGTGGTTTGAATCATTTTCGTAGTCATCAAAGTTGTATAGTGATTAAACGTCCCACACAGTGTAACTAGTGGAAATTCAAATGACAGCAATTTTAAATTTCATTTTAATAGATGTAGACGCAGCAGCAGCATGCAGCGGCTCCAGTAGAAACAACAACAACAACAACAAATATAAAAGCCATAGAAACACGATAGTGACTTAAATCGATACAGAGTTTGTTAGTAATAGGCTATGTGGGGGTCAATATTTTACAGATAAAATCGGGGGGGGGGGGGTCATTATTTTATCAGGGGAGTCAGTATTTTATAGAAAGGGCCATTATTTTATATAAAATAATGGCCAGGGATCATTATTCTATGGTGTCACTTTATAACGTTACATCGGCTATCTTATTCTTATCATTTCTGAATCAGCACTTAACCACGCGGGCTATCGAACTATTGATTAACGCGGGTAAAATATTTCAGCACTTAACCACGCGGGCTTTCGTACTCTTGATACAGGACAGCTCGGGAGTTTTTTACATTTTCCTCGCGCCCTCCGCGGACCCAACTCGTTTAACGCGTATGTTCTCCGAGGAAAAACGCGGGGATTGCCCGCGCGGACTTTGTTATTCAGCGCGGACTAGCTCGGACCAGCGGGACAGCTTATCTTTACAAAACATGACGCGGAGGAACTCCGCGTAGTATGCGGGTGGAACGCGGCGTTAGTTATATCGCTACTCTTTCGTACAATTGTCATTATATTTGATTTTCTTTTTTCAGGTACTGTATTAGGCTGGTATAATTTTTCACGTTACCTTTTTTACGTTAACTTTGTTGTTTTTCAGGTAGAGTATTTATAACTTCATTCGTTACATTACTTTGTTTACGTTTTCAAATTGTTCAGTTTTAAACCTTATATTAACATGTTTAGCTTTATGTTATTATTAAATTGCTGCAGAATTATTTGTTCGCTTGTACAGTTACATGCAGCTCAGTATTAATTTAATTTTAAAACCTAATATCATTTTGTTCTTCTCATAAATACAGGTGCAGTTTAAAATCACTATTGCAACAAGGTATTTCACAGCCAGTTTTTTATGGAGATTTATTTATAAACTTAAGAAGATAAAAGGCGATGTTAATTTCTCCCGGTTATTCGTAAAAACCATCTGTAAATTTAAAAAGAAAGGTTACCAACATGATGTTTTACAGCGCTCTGCAGGCCTGGTGATTAACCCATCTACAGTTGATCATTATGCTTACCTCTTTGGTTGCACGACGGTGGCAGGGGTTTAAGAGTTTATGAAAGTTTATGGGGAAATCTTTTCTAAAAAGAACCTAGAAGCTCGATTTGTTTCTTTTATCCCTGTCATCGTGTTCTTGCTGATTTTACTCCAGGTGCTCTGGTCTCTGTAAGATCATTGAGTACCCGCCCTTTGGCTTTGCAATGCTATTAAATTCTTATGTTTATATGTTTGTATGCTTTTGCATGCAACATTGTTGAGCTGATGGGTGGGTTGGAGTTATTTCACCAAGACAACGAGAACCTGTTGGGGCAAGTGTGAGGTTGGTGCACCCTAGAACCTGGTTTAAACCCCCAGTGGCAATTTGTTTTGCCACTGACCGTTCCAAGGCGGTAACCCCTCCGGTTCTCACTTCCGTTATTTGTTTGTTCCATTTTGAAACTGATTTTTGTAATACCATGCTCTCTTTTCCTCTCTACTTTTTGGCTGTGTGGGGAGGCTGTGTATGCTGGATGTGGCCATTCCTGATATGCATATTTCATTTTTTTTCTATTTAAATTTTAAGAAAAAAAAAGGATAAAAACGGAAAAGACTAAAATACGAATAAAAATATGCTAAAGCTATGAACTTTTATATTCAAGCAGTATTATAAATACCAGCAAATTACCCGCCAAGCTCCATTTCATTGAGAATTTTACAATAACTTGTTACCGACGAGCCTTTGCTCAGCCCCGTCTGCAAATACAAAAATTACAAACAAACAATTATCTTTCAAACAAATTTTAATTATCATGTACATCATAATGATTGTTGGACGCCGATCATTTCGTTTCAGTCCATACCTGAAAGAATAATGTAATAAAATATTATTGATTTAAAAAATAAAAGGTATTTGCTTGAAACAAATTTTGTAAATTATGACATGACTGTATACGTTTAGTAAAGCAAATTTGATGATAATAATAGTAATCCTAACAGGCAAGGCCCCCCGCGTTGCCGCGATAAAGTATGCCGAGGCACTCGGAGTTTCTGCCTGGGGCTGTCCGCGGAGTTAAAACGCGGGGAATTGTGGCTGAACGCGGGGCAGCGCGGACTTAAGCAGTCAAGTCCGCGTTGGCGAAATCCGCCGCGTAGCGCGGACTTTGGTTGGAAACACCCGAGCTGTACTGTATATTTGGGTAAGTCATTTCAGCACTAAAACACGCGGGCTTTCGTACTTTTGATAGATTTGGGTAAATCACTTTGCCATGAAGACTGCTGCGTAAATGAGCTATGTGTCTGAATCTCGAGGGTGTTAACTGGTATGGATATACACTAGTCACAATTTCTAAGTGCACACTTGATAAATGTTATTTTTTCCAATTATTTGACATGTTTGATTGAATCTTTCAAAAAAAAAATGTAAATTACAATGAAGAAGAAACAATATTCTAGTAAAGCACACCAAACATTTTAAGTCAGCTTAACCAGATAAAAAATAATAATATTTTAGCTCACTTGTTCTCAGAAAGCATTTCACAAGTTAATTATCATTGCATCGGATATCATTAATTTTGTGATCGTTTTCTCATCACTGTATAATTTAAATTTCATGCCAATTTAAAGGAAATACTGTAGTTTGCCATTCTTTTGCACTGAAATAGCTTTCTGTAGCATTGTAATTGTCTGCTGGGCACGATTAGCCAACACGATCAACTCTATTTTATCCATATCGTTGTTATAGGATTTCAAGGAGAAAATTCCATTTTTTACACAATGTTTTGTGCCAAAAGTTTTTTAATTGTCTAGCAGTTTTGGATGATACAATTCTCTATGAAAGATGTGTAACAGCCTTTACAAAAAAAAAAAAAAATTAATTTCGATAAAATTGACCAGTTTTCGGACAAGCTTTTTGACCAAATAAGCGTCATTTCCGAATAATTCGATTTTAAAGTTTATTGAATTTCTATAAATTTTAGTTTTAAATTCTTATTTATTGGACACTTATTCAACAAATGCTACACTAATATTTTCGAGTTTACGTTGTTTTACGTAAATATTTAATGACGTAACTGAGTAACATCAGCGTTCAACGTAAGCACCGAAATCAATCTAGAAAATAATATCGTTTGATTTTCTTCTTAAATTAATAAAATATGCAAAAATAAGGTATTTCTTTTGCATTTACGCAAACCGTCAAGATGTTTTTACAACAAATTTTAAGTTGTGCATGTGAAAAGAATGTTGACGGCAATGTCGTTGTCTGCTGACGTGAACCGTTTCATGGTTACAATTTGTTTGTGTGTTTTTCGTGTTTGTCTTGAGTCGATGAACATGTAAAAAAACAAAAACGATTGTAAAAAATAAATTTCGCTTGCCGCACGGGGATACTGCCTAAAAAGCGTATGCCGACGTGCATGATGTAAAACGTAAAACATAAGCACGGTTTTCAAAAAATTATTGTTGTTTGATCATTATTAACATTAAGTCAAACTTTCATTCAATTCGAATAAGTTTACTTTAAGATATTCAAAATTGAAAAGTGTGCACTTAGAACTTTTGACCAGTGTACTTGAGGAATAATATCTATTACAATAACAGATAAACTGTAAGTGAAATCTGATCTGTATCCCACAAAGGTAAGAGTCGGAGTGCCGGGAAAATAGATGGAACAGAGAAACAAAGAGGGTTTCGCGGGGTTTGGGAATTCATGCGTGTTATTGTGTTATTGTGAAATCGCTCACCAACAACTCACTCAGTCACTGAACCACCTAAAACAAGATACGTCACTGCCGACCTGGAATACAGTTAGGCAGTTTGATACATGTATACACATAAACGGTGAGTAAACGATCACAAACGTTGATGTAAAACGCAAGTTGCCATAAAAAATTGACTGGGTTACACATCCCCCCTTTAAGGAAATGGCCCCAGACATTTCAACCAACCCCAAAATATATATCCAAACAAAAAGTAATAGGATAGAAAATAAAAATTATGTCTTACACATTCCCAAAATGCAAGTCTATTACCACTAATCGAAAATCAAAATACTAGTGGCACAGCTCTAAGCAACATGTTGATTAAGATAAAAAAAATATTAAGTCCAGAGAAAATATTGAGAAACCAATTACAAAATGTATTATCCTTTAAATAAGGATAAAACTCTGAAAAAGATTGGATAACACTTAGGAAAATAAAACTATGAAGAATTAAATTCCATTAATCCCACCTTAACACAAATTGGATATAAATAGATTGGAGAAGATTAAACATAAAAAATCTCGCAATCTTGAGACATTCTCGCACCGACGGGGGTTACCTACTCACCATATCTTTGTGGTTGGACCCTCCGCCTGACTGGGTGCGGACTAACTGGAGGAGGAGCAGAAACATAGATGGCAGAGCTAGGCTCGATGCTCACCTCTGTTGTGTGGTCAGAGTGCTCAATAAACAACAGTAGGCACATCGTTCCGGGATTGGGGTACTGTACTTTCATATCCGGTAGTTACGCTTTCAGGTCAGAGGACAGTGGGGTTGGGGAAAAAGTCTCTTCTGACCTAGAATCAGGAGTCTGCCTGGGAGAACCCACACTTCTGTGCTGGGGCAAGGTCTGATCCAGGTGTATGTATAGGTTTACTCTTTCACTCTCATCGGAGTCTGATGCCTCTGAACTGTCTGATCTTTATGCTGTTGTGTTGCCCCCTGCAGGAAGCTGCTTGTGCAACTCCCCCTAGGTAACAGTTTTCTTGCCTGAACTTTTACCAGAGGAGGGCACACAACAGTCCCCCGCAGGTTGGTTGATGTTATGGTAGGGCAACAACAAATTCCGGTGAAGGGTTTTAATGGGACCCTTACAGGACTGAAGTTGGACGCTATACACCGGTATGTCAGAGTTGGGCATCTCTAGCACGACATAGACATCAGTGTCCCATTTGTCGGCTAGTTTGTTTGTTGCATGCAGCCCAACTTTCCTGACCAGCACCTGATCTCCCACTTCAAGTTTGGACTGCTTGAAACCACGATCATAAATTAGCTTATTTTTGGTGGCAAGCTTCCCAGCTTCCTCAGCGGCCGTGCGGTAGGCATACTGCAGGCGCTGGTGGAGTTTTGATGAGTATGATGAGTGGCCGTCATGCATCTCAGTGGGATCCGTACCCAGATAAGCATCAACAGGAAGCCGGGGATGCCACCCAAACATTAAGTTATGTGGGGCGTATCCAGTTGCATCAGTTTTCGTTGCGTTATACGCTTGCACCAGGGGTGATATATAACTCTTCCAGTCGCACGTCTGGACCAGGTGATTCTCCAGAGTCCCAAGCATCGTAAGGATGGTTTGATTCCACCTCTCTGCTCCACCGTTTCCCATAGGATGGTATGGAGTGGTCCTTGACTTCCTTATGCCAGCAATTCTGCACAGCTCCTGAATAGTGCGACTCAGGAAGTTGCGACCTTGGTCACTGTGCAGTTGCTCTGGGAACCCGTAGAATCGAAAGAAAATCCTTCGTATATGGCCTTTGCAGTGGAAGCTGCTGTCTGGTTCCGGCATGGAATAGCCGGCGCGAAACGAGTGAAGTGGTCCACTATAACTAGAATATTTTCAATCCCACCTTTACTGGGTTCGAGCTCCAGGAAGTCAATGGAAACTAGCTCCATAGGTCTTGAGGTGTGGATGAGCTAATGCTTTGCAAAAGCTTTGCAAAAGGCCGATTAGCTGGAGTCTTCCTCCGAATACACCGGTCGCAGTGCTCTACCCACTGGGTTATGTCTTTCTCAAGACTAGGCCAGTGAAATCTCTATCTTTCCCCTGGTGCCTTTCATTATTGTGGATGCTCTGGATAGCAATCCGCCTATGCGACTCTGGAATGACCAGTTGACGGACGGGTAGACCATCCAATGTAGCGGTTCTGTACCGAGAATCATTTTTAATGACAAGGCGCTTCGCCTCCCTAAGGTCTCTCTGTACAGCTGCTGTCGAGACATTCTTCCCTCTCTTCAGAGAACCGCTAGCTGAAATGTTGCAGGGGCGTTCATTAGGCCAAAGTCCATCCGATTTCATTCATAAAATCCAGTAGGCCCTGCAGAGAAAGCAGTTTTGGGCTTATCCTCCTCAGCTACCTCAATCTGCCAATACGCAGAATTGAGATCAGTTTTGGAGAAAAACTTTGAACCAGTAAGAACAATGGTATCATCAAAAAGAGGTAACATGTATGCAGCCTTACGAGTCTTGTCATTGAGTTTACGCCAATCGATGCAAAAACGAAGTGCACCTGATGGCCTTCGCACTAAGTCGTCATTGGGAGAATAAGGAGAACCAGACTCCCTTATAACACCAGCATCCAACATTTCTTTAATATGTTGCCGGACTTCCCCATAGAGAGCTGGGGGAATACGACGATTTGGCTCCTTAAAAGGCGTCTCATCCTCTAAAACTATTCGGTGTTGAGCTAGATTGGTCTTCCCAATGTACTTTGTTGAAGTGCAAAATACACCCTTCCATTTCCCTAAGACTTGAAAGAACCTCAATGTCTGCTCAGGAGTTAAATTAAATGTGTCCACTGAGACATCCTTGAAAGGGGCTCACAGGAACTCTCCTGGGAAATAAATGATGTTATGTAATCAATGACTTTAGCCTCAGAAACCTCACAAATCTTTGATTTGGGCTTAAAAGTCAAGGTCTTGGCAGTCATGTTGCAAATGTTTACAGGCATTCTGGCTGAAAAATATTATGCAATTTGACAACACGAGGACAAACAGTATACCCTTGAAAAAGTTCAGAAGTTTCAGTAGCAACTGAAGTAATAGAATATTCAAAATTCCTAACCATTCTATTTATGGTAACACTTTCAAATGGCGCAACATAAATAGTTTTCTTTCCACACACCCTAAATGGATAAGTGCGTGATTCAAGACTGATCATAGCTAACTGCCATTCACTAGGAACTGTACTCTCCTCTGGTATCTGATTTAAAAAATGCTTTGCATCTGCGAAGCACGTTTGTTCCAATTATCACTGGACAAACACTATTAAAATCATTATCTGGTATGACCAGAACTGGTTTGTCAAGGTTAAAAGAAGATAAAAATGGAACTGAAATAGTTGCTCCAATATAACAAGAATACGTAAGAGAAGAACCATCTGCAATCGACAAGTTGAGACCAAGAGAATCTAAAGAATGCAAAATCACCTTGGAATTTAAAGACTGCAATGCAGAGTGGCTCATAGTTGTAACCATGGATCCAGAATTCAACAAACTTTTGAAAGGAACACCATTAATTACCACATGATGTTCATTTGCAGCACCAATAAGTCTATGAACAAAATCATCTGGTTTAGTCTGTGATTGGGCTTTATCAGCCACAATCTCTGTTTTGCCCACAACAGAGACATTTACTCGTTTTTGGAATTGCCCTTTCCTCAGTTAGAACCGTGAAAATGTCCTCTGCGTCTACCTCTGCCTCTGAAATTGTTATTGCCAGAAGAAGTATTTTGACGATCAAGTTTCTTTATAATTAGATCAAACTTGTTGTTTATTTTCTGATCAATTCTCTGTTCAGAAGAAGTAAATCGAGACTCAATATTAGAAAGCCGAGTATCAACATTCTTTTTTCTAAGTCGAAAGTTTAAAATCGAAATTAGATTCAGCAGAAACTGTGGAATGCTTTGCTGAAGATGACTTCGCAGTCTGAGAGTGAGATACAGTTTGAGTCAGAAAAGGAGAAGGAACAGTAGAGTCATGTGCTATCTTGTTTTCTACGTTTCTAATTTCCCTGAGTAACAAATTATAGTCACTCAGAGAGTTATACTTATGTCTCGTCTGCAATCTCAACACAGCAGATTCCAGGCCCATCCAAAACTTATGTCGAAGAATGTCGTTCCGGGCTTAACCGGTAACTGACCCTTATTAATAATGGACTGCAACAAGGTTTCTAGTCGACATACATATGCTTTGACTGATTCCTTAGGCTTCTGTCGAGAATTAAAAAAATCAGTCATCAGGTCTTCTTTTGTTGAAGCGTCCGAAAACAAAACATCTAACTTGTTAAGAATCTCCTCCGATATAGAGGTCTGACCTAAGGGAACAATCATAACTCTACCTGTACCTCGAAGAGATCCACGTATCAGCTGTAGAATATGGGCTGGAGTAAGTTCAGGGTTAGTGAATAAACATTCCACCTCATATCTTCACACTATGTATGGCTCCTCATCCTTAGGTAAAGGGTCATCCCCCGAAAACTAAGGAATCTTTAGCAAAATCGGCTGAGGTCTAGCCATGGACAAAGATGGTTGAACAAAAGGAATAGGTGTCGAAGCCAAAAATGAATTTGGTGCTGACACCACAGCAGGTGTACTGAATACAGGTTCCGGCAAGGTATTATGATGGGAAGCACCGAAGATATAGGATATAGTAACAGGGGATGTAGGAACAGTAGTCGAAGGAGTCTCCGACTTCGGTATCAACATATACCGTTGCTCTACCAGTTTCAAAACATCCTCCACATTGACTTTAGATTCTAAAGTCTTGCTAACCGAAGAACTGGTTTCACCTTCAGCCATTGTGATAATATGAGTTCAAATCAACTTATCACAAAAGAAATAAACACCTGTTTCAATCACGTGAAAAAATCAAGTCAAAAACAAAATAAAACCCAGAAAAAATTATGCACTCTGAATGTGAGCTAAGCCAAGTTTATCGAAAAACTCAAACTGGCTGTTAAATGTAAAGTTAAATGGGAACTCCAGTTACTTCTCAATTCAACCCACTAAAAATATTCCCAGTAATACTTACATAAAATAACTGTGTATAACGTTTTAACGGTTGTATACTATCTAACATGTTTCTTTCAATTCTAGGAACCCTATTAAATTAGCCACAATATCAATATTTCAACCAAAATCCAAAATATTGAACCTCACAATAAATTATTAAGTCCTATCCATAAACTGGATCAATATAGTGTGGGAAAATACCTTCACAAATATAGGTCAGCTGGTCTACAAATCCAATACACTGGGTCAAGATATCATGACTCAATGAACATAATGTAAACAAAGTGTCACAGTGAATTGTGAAAACCCAATAGCTGATATTAAACTGTTTATATCAAACTATACACTTTATCAATGATCTGCAGAAATCATCTACAGCAACAAGTGAATAAAAATTCAAATGTACTGTAAAATGTCTAGGTAATGAACTTTTATCAAAGTAAGTTAATAAGTACCGGTAGTTCACTGGTAGTTCCCTAACCTCAAATCACTTAAATGTACACTTTATCAGTGAAACCAAAAAAAAAATTCAACAACCTCACGAAATACCAAATTATCTGTCGCAACCAACTGCGCAAGCAAGCAAGTATGCAAGCAAGCAAGTACGTATAGGGTGGTACAACACAAAGCACAGTATAAAACATATAATAAATATACGTATACTATAACCCAATTCGCACACTAATCACTCAACCTTGTTGTAAGTGAAATTAGTTAGGTGTTATCACAACTTAGACCTGTTAAGGTTGTGAAAAAGATCAGAAACTCAGAAAGACCCTAAAGATTTTAAATAATAGCAAATTTTTATGTTGCGCAACCGTAAATAACCTTTATAGCAATTATACACTATAGCCTTTTGCAAATAACTATTTAAAATCGTTCACAGATCCACTAAAACACTAAAAATTACTATATAATACAATTTATAATCACATCAAAAATGTACTTTCAGTTTTAGCCAGACACAATCAAAACAAACACAAATTCACTTTCATTTACAAACAAAACATCACTTGAATCTTATAACATAGTGCTAATGAAAATACCTGGACTTTACAATGTTGAGTGGACTAAATTAATGCAATTTTACAGTTTAAAAAATGTTTTGGTAACAAATTTAGAAAAAAAAAACTGCCAAAATTGTTAATGCAAACAAAAATCCAAATAGGTATACAAAAACCTAATGTAAATTAATTCTTCATATTTGTTGGTCAAACTTATTTAGATAAATTTTATCAGTAGGCTCAATTTGTCAAAATGTACTTTCAAAACAAATGATAGCTTCTAAAATGCCTAACCTAAAATCTTGAATGGAACTAATTTACTGTAACACCGTTTGACCTTTAAAACGTGACAAACATAAATAGCCAAACAGCTTCGAAATTATCAAATTTATCAAAACAATCAATTTGCCACTCTCAATAATGAAATCAAAAGTAGAAAACCATACAATATATACACACAGTACTTCCATTTTTATCATAAAATCCACAAAATATATAATAAAAACACATGAAAAAAAACCCAACACACTATTTAAATAGGTCTCTGATCTGATGATCCCGCGAAGAAGTCTTGTCCTCCGTAGAAATATTACCCGGAAAACACTCCAATTATACAGAAAAATAAAACAAAGGGGTAGAAAACTATGCAGATTTCTAAGTTTATAGGAATTTAAGTAGAAAACACCACTAAGTGCACTTTTTAAAGTTTACCGGTAATTAACAATGAAATTGTCTCCGCGTAGGATTACACGTGAGTATCACGATGCTCTGGCGTAGCTGCCTTCGTATGTTGATAGTCTGCACGGTCATCTACCTCATACCATCCTGCTTCTCTTTCTTCATCGGGGAGCCATTTTGTAACCAGGGCAGGGTTTCAAGACAAAACGCAAGCTGGCATAAAATATTGCCTGGGTTACATTTACAACATAAATGAAAAATGTTTAAATATAAATATAAAATTATATCACATAAAAATATTTTTTTGAATTTTGCAACATTCCACACGCCATATGTGGGTGTGCGTTTTGTGACTTGTACATGTATTATGCTTTAAACTCATTTAGATCTATTTTTGCTAGGAAAGCACAATATTTTGTTCAGAAGAATTTTATATTTTGATCTTTATATTATAAACGTATCACATCAAGTAGGCCATTCAATGAATGAGTGACTTACTTCACGAGTAGTTAAGTACAGCGTGTAAAGGGAAGTTAAACGTTCGAAATATACTAACATGCGACACCTTACTTTAGTTACATTTCTTTATGTCGTCTTAAACTTAATGCATTAAGTATTTTAAAGGATCTGATAAGTGCAACGTTTTGCCTTAAACTTAATGAAATGTTAAAACAATTTGAGTTAGAAATATATTTCTGATTATAGGTTGATATTTCAAAATGAAACAAAAACGGGATCCCCAAACAACATGAAAATAAATACTACGAATATTAGAAAATAGCCTTTTCTTTTTCAGGTGTGATAGGTCAGAATTTAAGACTGTTGATTCACTTCAACATTAAAAGGGGGTTTAAAAGTGGTCTAACACTAGGAATGATCGTAAAAGAGAAAGCAGTTATAGATGTGAATGACCCGAGATAAAATATTAGAGGTATCTGTGCAAAGTGTCACTTCATGGCATTTTAGAATATCTGTTGATACTGTTTACCTTTCTAATTATTGAGTTACGCTCAACCATGGACTAGGAGGTGTGGGAAGTAATATGCATTTTCATTACAGCCTATGAAAAGGCTCAATCAAACAGAACCTGCATAATTGTTGTTTTAAATGATTTCTAAAGTTTCTTTTTTAACTATTTTAATACAATGTAGTTTTAAATGTTTGTGAGAGTCCTTATGAATTGCCTGACCTATGCACAGTTTGATCATAATTCCCAGATTTTAATACTAACAGGTAGTCTTAATTGATTCTTTGCTCTTTTTGTCGGATTTTTTTTAAAGTAAATTCTAGACAATCTCATAAAGTTTAATTTGTGGAAAAAGGTATGCTCTTAAATACAGAACAGAAACAAAGTGATGTACAAATCACTTTGTTACATTAAAACAAATTCAATGAAAACCGTATTGTCTTTATTTAAATAGTCAGTAGGTTTATGAATAAATCTACTGCTGCATTTGATTAAGTCAGTAATTACCTTCAGAAGTGCCGTTTGAACTGCAGTATATTTTAGCCATCTTGGTCATATTTGATATGTTCGTTTACATCTTCCACAGAATTCAACTAGATTGACTTGGCAAACATCATGACACATGGGCGTAACTTAACCAGATGGGTTGTCGAATTGTACAATCAGGGAAGGTAAATGTATATTAAAGTAAAATTGTTTATTGAAGTTTCACCCCTTTCATTAAAATGCCAGCCTCTCAGGCTTATATGACACCTTTTCTTCACTAACTTGCTGGCTGTACAAGAACTAGCTTTCTGCTCCCTAACTTGCTGGCTGTTCACTAACGAGCTGACCGCTCACTCATTAGCTGGCGGCTTACTTACCAGCTGGCTTCTCGCTCTCCTGCTGCTCACTAACTACCATGGGCTCAGTAACTAGTGGGCAGCTCACTAACTACCTGTTGTCTCACTACTTGTTAGTAAATGAACACTTTACTTCATGGTTAATGACTTTTATCAAATCCCATGGATGATTATTGACCAGAACAGCCTTCTCGCAATGCTTACTGATCTGGATCTACACTGTTTGGTTTTAAAAAAAGGTGAAATATGCATATCAGGAATCGCCTCATTCAGAAAAAACAGCCTCTCTACACAGTCAAGAAGAAGAGAGGGAGAGAGCATGGTTAATAAAATGATCAGTTTCAAAAGAGACACCACTAACAATAAACAAAAATGAGAACCCGAGGGGTTACCGCCTTGGAACGGTCAGTGGCAAATCAAATTGCCACTGGGGGTTTAAACCAGGTTCTAGGGTGCACCAACCTCACACTTGCCCCAACAGGTTCTCATATTACAAAACAAATACAAGTTTTCTTGGTGAAACAACTCCAAGGTAATTTCTGACCAATGAGTGAACAGATGTGACCACTGATCTGGATGCTAATAGGGCATGTTCAAGACACAGGATAGTTGTATTCAGTATGAGCTGACAATAGTCATTTTCTTAATGTTTTATTCTGTCTTACTTTGAGCACAGCGAAGGAAGTTAATAGATACCTTCAACATTTCAGGCCCGACGTAAGATGGTTATGGTACGGTGGAATGTTGTGTTTTTAAAGACTGACTGGCTATATATAGCTGTTAATATGAAATACTGAAAAAAGCTGAACTATTAAGAGGTTTTATTCACATTATTGCAATGTTGTATATTATGCATGCAAGAAATCAAACAAGATTGTTTAAATTCTTATTCAGGATAATTAAAGAAGTTCGTTAAACTTTTCACTTTCATTTGCTTTAGACTTGTTGACGTTAGATCTCGAACGATTTGGTAACCAGACAGATTGTCTCGCATACCTCCCCGGAGTTATGGCCCTTTAGTTGTCTAAACTTGGCCAAGTTTCCGCTCTCTGACAGTCGTATTGTGTGGCAGTTTTGGCAGTCTTGGTCGGACTGTCTTGTACAATGGTGGTAGAGAGATTAGTTGTAAACCTGCATCAAATTGAGTTGTTGACGGTTATGTTGACATCACACTGAAACATACAGTGATACACTCTATTTAGACCACCTCTAGAGTGTTCCTAACAGCGGGGTGGTCTTCATTCCAGGGTAGAAAGTAGTGAAAAACTATTCAAATGAACATTTATATAGAAGTCATAATTTCCAGGCGATCTTAAACTTTTGAATGGTCTTTATCAGAGGTTTTACTGTATCTTCATTTCAGACCAAGACTTTTGTATGTAAATATTAAGACCATAACTATGATCCTGGCCAACTGAACTTGCTGTATTACTGAGTCATATTAAATATAATTTCTCAATGTTTGCTAAGCTGTACTAGGTCAGACCTTTCCTCAACAACCACCTAAACGTCGTCTTTGTTTACAGGTGAATTTTTCTTTTAATCAGTCAGTGGGACAAATAAGATGTGGTCTTTATCCACAGGTGGTCTTAGTTTACCAGTAGTCTTGAGCAAAAGTTGAACTGTTTATCACTACAAAATAAATTTTTCAAGGGCTGGAAATGTTCATTTAATTAAAAATATGCTGAAGTTCTCTAGCATGCAATCATATTGTAACATTCAGATCTCAATACCTTTAACATTTTCAGATCTGGAACAATATGCTGAGCAGACAAGATGAATCTGAAAAGTGCAGAAGATGTCAAATAGATGGTTGCTAGAATTTCCGACGATCTAAAGGTAAAACAGGATTGTAGAAACATGATGTATACATGCAATTCCAGACATTTGTAAACATATATCACGAAAACACAATCACGATTATTGAACATACAGGCTGTCAGCTTCAAAGAGATAAATTATTCATGAAGCAACTGAACTTGTCATAATTTGTGTTTTGAGTTTTTCACTATCAAAGTTTTAGAAATAGCTTAATTATTAAAAGAACCACATTCAAGTAGCAATAACCAGTGCTTAGCTGTACACAAGCATAAATGAGTTTGCAAACAACAGTCGGTTACAGGGTTCACTGATTCCAAAACACGAGGCATCATTGAACAGGAGGTATCATTTTCAGTTTCAGACAAATTTGTCAGCAGCCTAAATGCACATGTATACATAAAATTCAAAGTTTCAATATTTTCAGAGTTGACCGGACAAGACATCACTTTCGTGGCCTGAAGCTGATGAATTATATATGCTGGCAAGAATATACACAACATCCTGAAGGTACTAAACACTATAGATATAGTCAGTTGTTAAAACCCACACACATATTTCTGGCCTACTACCAATACAAGATAGTAGTAATTGATCAGTACAACTTTGCAGTGGTTTAAGACAACAGTTGGTTAACGATTCACTAAAAACTTCACTGAATACTGACAATGATTTGTTTGTCAATAACAATTATAACAGTTTTGCATTTTGATCAAATTATGTCCCTTTTACGAATTAGTATTTTACAGTTAAAACTTACATGCAATAACTTTCTTAACATTATAATGCGAAAACTACGACAATACGGACACATACTTACTGTGACAAGAAGTATTGTTTATGGACTAAGTAAATATTGTTTTCTGAGATGGAGGTTGGGGGTGGGGACAGTAGGGTAAGTGATGAATGGGGTGTAATTTTTAAACCATCATTGTTTTTTAACAGAAGCCAACCCAGAAATGTGTGTGTTTTATTTTTCATTCCTTTATTTTCTTTTGTATATTTCCTAAACTCAAGCCAACAAATAAAAAAAATATTTGGGCTTCTCTCTCCGCACTCTACGCTCCCACCCAAATCACCACCGAGAGAAAAATAAATTGATTAATTAAAAAATTAAAGTTTCAATTTGTTTACCTCTAAACTTGGACCAACCAAAAACTTTAAATAGTTGGGGCATCGGAGTGGGTTGAGTTTCTGACACTCAGGCTATTTCTCAATTTAAATAGTCATTCATTCAAATCATACACCATCTTGAATCAGATACCACAATCCGCTTGAATTTTACCTGAGAGTTATAATGGTTGTATTTCTGTGAAAAAAATAAATTAAATGATACTGCATAACAAGCAACAACAAAATAACAATGAGAACATATTTTTATTGGCAATGAAATATAATTGTAATGTTTCCTGTTCTTGACAGAACTGTGTGACCTTGCTGGCTGGATTTTGGGAAAGATATCTTCAAATAGCATTGGCATGGTAAGCATATTAGTTAGAATACAAGACTTCATTTTTGTTTCGGGTGCCATCCATTTTCTGCAGTTATTTAATTGCGCCTGATAAAGGTCTTTCACCGCCTACCCCCTGAAATACACACTTAATGACAGGTGTCATCTCCTTTATATAATTATACATGTATTAAATTTAATATAATACACAAATCAGCAGAATTAAGAGCAAATCATAGCTGTTCTAAACATGGCTTCTGTTTAAATGTAACAAGCTTAGACCAGGGATTGAACCAGCAAGCCCACAGTGCATAGCCACATAACTCTGAGCACACTACATCGCCAATAAAGAATGGGTTAGTATTGCTGATATTGTGTGATATCAGTGACTGATTTAAAGTCTATATTTCCTCAACTTTGGATGTTATATCTTCTTAGTTGTCTTAAGAGTACTGAAGGGTGTGTTACAATCTAATTCTACTACCTGGACCTAACATGTCACATATTTGGTCTAAACTTGTATCAATAAGAACTCGTGAAATTAGATGACATGTGACACATTTTCTCATATCGGTCTTCACTTCTTTATTTCAGTTACCCGGAAAACAATCTGCCACATGTCACAGCATCACAAGTGTTACGTCTGTCTACACTTCTAGAGGGTCTGAAAACAAGTGTCAAGTCTTTTGACTGTTTTGTCTTTGATTCAAGATCAACTCAATATACAAACTGTGTTAATTTCATCAAACTGCGGACAGATTGATCAAACTTTTATTTAGCCATTACTTTCATTGTATTGTCCGAGACTGTCTTGTAGAATAAACGCACGATTTATCTTAATCAACACTTTATATGAAGCTTTTAAAATTTAATTTGAGAATTTTTAATAGGCTTCAATTATGTTAGGATAGCTTAACACAAAATTACCTAAATACGGTGTCAGTTTATACTGATTGATTGATTGATTGATTGATTGATTGATTGATTGATTGATTGATTGATGAATGTAATGAACAAGATACTTAATTATTATGACATGATACTGGACCAACAAAACTGGAGTTACCTTAAAAAAGTTAACTTGCGGTACCTTAATATGTGACTAATGTTTATAATAGACACATTGCTAGGGGCCAAACGTGATACTGGACTAACGTGATCTGTGTGTCCTTTAGTGTCTATAGTGTGATCATGGTCTACACTGGGATCTGGGTCTACACTAGGATCTAGATCTACTCTGAGATTTGGATCTACACCAGAATCTGGGTCTTAAGTGGGATCTGGGATTTCACTGTGATTTGGGTCTGCACTGGATCTAAGTCGACAATTAAATCTGGATCTACACTGGGATCACAGTTTACACTGGGATCTGAGTTTCCATTGGGATCTAGGTGTACGCCGGTCATAAGGCCATAAGGTTGCGCCAAATGTCTTTTTCAGTTACTTGAATATTTAGTCGGTTTATTTATTTCGCCATGTGGATTGTCAGACAATATCAGATAACAAAGAATAAATCCACTTTCAGGACATGTAAATATCCTAGAACATGGACCGCTGATCATTGTCTGTTAGGTGCTGACTATTCGTAAGGTTACGATATCTAAACTGATAGCTATAAGTTAAAATTGTGGCAAACACTTAGTTAGTTAGTGTTTAATAAGTGAAGTTTTAACATTTAAGAAACCGGTCACTTACCTAGTCTTCATTATCGTACGGCTTCTTATTTGTTAAAACTTCACTTGATAAATACTAACTATGACTTAATTTTAAGGACCAATTAATGTCTTCATATCACAATGGTTCCAGCTTTATATTAGAATCCTACTTCTGGCACAGGTATATTGGATACCTGCTGAATAGTTCGTTTAATCATTAAAGAAATTGACAAAAATCCAAAATGTTTTATGCAATTTATTTATATATTTTACCTACAGGTGAATGCATTTATATAAATCAAGATTTCAAATCATATTTAAATTTGTAGACATGTTAATTCAATACAATAATAAAATTAATACATAAACAATATGTTCAATCAATATGTAAATGTACATTGAATCTTTTAAATTAATATATACTCGAGCAGAAAAGAAACGCCTCATCTATATTATTTTTAGTATTTTTATAATATGATTATTATAACATGACTGGATACTTGCTGTGTTAGGGCATTCATTCCTTATAAGAACTAATGATAAACACAGATTGTTTGTGTGTGCATTATACCGTGAAATGTTTCGTTTTCTGATTCAGATCATAAATAGAATATAAATTCACTGCTTACTGAGAGGTATGATTTCTATTTATTCTTAGCTGAGAAGGTTTTTTTTGTGCGCTATTATATTAACGTGTGTAAACAATCTACATACTTGTATAATCAGTATTCCATATATAACATTTTAATTTAAATATAATATTATTTTCATCTTTACTAAAAACATACAAAAAAACTTATAAAATGAATGTGTACATTTACTATGTGATTTGTTTTCACAAAAAGTTCATGGTTAAATGTAATGGTAAATCAAGTTTATTTGCATATTTAACAACACTGCTGTTGTTATTTTTTCAGAGTGAGTGATGCAGAATCATTGCCCCAGCAGTAATATGGATGTGCGACCGAGTTAGAAAACAATACATTAAAGTTGTTGCTGTCAAAAATATTTTGATTTTAATATAAATACTTGTAAATCAATGTTACAATTTAAACTAAATTTATAGTATTTTATAACTATTTGAGCCATAATTGTGATTATGAAAACGAAACTGATTAATCACCTGTAAAATGTAACAAACAGACTGCTTTGTGCAACACTTTAACAATTGAGCAATGTAGCAGGAGATATAGAAATAATGAATGTGAAAAGTTTTGTTTTTGCTATTTAATTGTATAAAACGAACTGGTATGTCACTTGACTGTCTAGTTATCAAGAACGTACTGTACATTATTTCTGTATACATTTTACATGTACAATTTTACTCTGATATACTATAAGGAATAAAAATACTAAATTGTGAAATATTTTTATAAACAATAATTATATACATGCATGTATATGAGAAATATATAAAACTATAAATCCTTTTTGAATCTGAATTAATATGTTGTTTAATGATTTGATGATTAATTATTTCATTATATATATTTATATATTATTTTCTAATTTAATAATATGTTGTTTGTTCTGATTGTGTAGTTATAGAAAATGCACAAATGAACTTCGATTTTTTTTAAATTCCATTAAACTTTATTATTTAACTACTAATATTTTTGAAAATCATTTGTTTTTTTCTAAACATGTAAATCACATGTACATACATGTATATTAATAAGAAATGTGTAAAGTTCCTCAGTAAAAATTAGCTCATTACACACAGTGTCGTCGTATGATGTTTTCTATTGCTGTAAATTAAATTTAAAGTGTTCATCAAATTTGGTTTATATATTTATTGTTTTCCAGAGTCAGTGATGCATTACCCGAGTCATAGATACGTAAACCTGGTAACAGTGATAATGTCGGCGTTGTCTTGATCACGTTCACAATCGTCCTCCATTCCTCCTCGGATGGTCCTTGACACTTATATAACTCTACAGTGACCGGATGTTGCAGCTGGCCGACACTGATCAACATTTGCTTCCACACAGCAGACGACATTGTTACTTCATGTAGCACCACATGTTTTAGCTGCGTCATGGCAGGCGAGAAGCGAGGAATGACGTCATACATATCGATCCCCTGAAGCTGAAGATGCTGTAGCTGAGTTAATGTAGGAATGGTTTGTATCATCTCCTGGCAGGATGATATTCTGCATAACGTTAATGATGATAGGACCGGTGCTGCACGTAGATCTTGCCACAATGTGGCGCTGGCTCTGGCTGTCATCTTCTCTTCATATGGTGGGCAGAACTCGAGCTTCTCCAGACATGCTGGATTCACGTGTAGCTCTCTACATTGTACGTAGGAAAGATCCAGCATCTTCAGCTCGTTCAGACGATGTAGGTCCAAGGTGACGTCACAATCACGGTACTGATCCCTGTGGTCCGAGCAGCGTATGTACTCCAGCTTGAGCTGTGTCAGTGTTGTGGTCTGGCTGATAACCGCGTAGAGACGTTCAATGTTACTGTGAGTCATGTTAACTCCAGCAAGATCCAATGATTGTAAGCCTATAGTCTTGTCCCCCGATGATGTCTGTACTATCGTGCAATCTATTATTTTTACCAAAGCTGTAACATCGTCCTCGGTTAGTGTTTTATCACGAATCACAAAATCCTGAAGAGGAATTGAACAATTATCATTTCCATTTCTTACACTTTCTTGAAAGCACTGCACCTGCATTGACTGGTAAGCTAACATTGTTCCTATTTCATCCATGTACATGTGTGTTTGATATTGATCTGTAATTCTGTCGCGTTTAACGATCGTCTGAAGCTCACCGGAAATACATGTATATACTTCCGGATTCATACCGCATACGAAAACAAACAGATTTTCCATTTCTAATATGCTTGAAATCGATGAACATACTTCAAGAATAGTTGATTTTATAGTTCCGTTGTTCCATTCAGACACAATGCTCAAAGCAGCCATAAATTCCTGTACGGATTTATGTTGAAAGTAAACTTTATACCGCTTTACTGAGACTAAATTTCTGTCCTTGCTTTGACTCAACAGTCCAATTTTCAGACAAAACTCGAGTTCCTGATCTGTTAGAAATTTCAACACAGTTGTGCTGTCAATCACCAGGCTGGACTCTTTTATTTTCTGAAATAAAGCATAGAACGACAACTTCCCGAGCTTTATAAGTAAGTTCATATACTGATTACACAACACGTTATGTCTCATACATTCTGGGACTGTAATATTACGTTCCGCGTTTCCAGTAGGAAGGGTCGGTGCATTTTTCTTGTTCAAACCCCGCTGAAGAGTTAATTCAATAGTGTTACTGTACGTTTCACATTTAGACTTGCCGATGCTAAGACCGTCAAACCAGATACAAATAAGCTGTAGTAAAATGTACGGAATTAAACGAATAGCCCCGAGTTTTACCAAAGATAATTTTCTGTCAAAGTCCGTTAAATCGGGTTGATGTGTGCCACTGTTTTCGCTCATGAGTTTTAATGCATTTGATTTCAGCTCTTTAGACGTTATATCGTCAAGTTCGGAAATCTCGAGATGTCGGTCGATGAGGTTCGGCGGTAGCCCTATAGTACTAAACTTCCAGGGCCTAGTAGTTGTAAGGATGGTGCAGTTCCCACGATAGTTGTTGTGCGGTATTCCCGGTGTTTTCGTACAAGTCTCTGGGTGAACCCACTCGTCTAGTCCATCAATAATGACTAGACAGGTTTTATTTTGTAAGATATTTGCTATAAACTGTCCTGAATATTGTTCTTTGTTAGGCAAATTTTTGACACAAATTGGAGAATAAGGCGATCTAGACTGCACGTGTCGCCAGGAAATCTCGCAAGTGTAACAGGAACAAGTAATCAAAGCGTTTTAGTGTATCCAAGTCTCCCTGTTTAAATTTGCTTTTCATTAACTTGTTGGGCCTATGTGCCTGGCACCATGTCATAGCAACCTTTTGAGTAAAGGACGTCTTCCCGTAGCCAGCGTTAGCCTCGACGTATATGTTTTTAAAAGGAATATTGTCTTCGTTGAGAAACAACTCCTGGTACGACCTGACCGGCGTCTTCTCTGAATGTTTGTTTCCCTGTCCAAAGGCATTGGTTTTGATAAATGCAGAAATCGGGGGCTGCACGTACAGCTCCATTAATGGAACAGCAACATCTTCTACCAATGGTGAAGCAGGAATCTCGGACTCTTTGAGATTGTAGAAAAGTACGAGTTCTGCCTTAATTTCTGGAAGCATCAAAATTATATCAACAAATTAATGCTAGCGCTTTAATCGTTCACGCAAAATACTGACAAACGAAATTTATTCAGTTTGTTAAATTTCAACTCGCTCATGATTCTGACTATACAGCCCGTCCAGTATGTTTATTAGGTATGTAAGTGATAAGCTTGATATTAAATTCGATATAAAATATTAAATCGTATTATGAATATTTTATAGGCGCCAAAAAGGCATTTTTTACTAATCGCTTACAGGTATATTTAGCACATGACATGTATTACGCCCCGTCGAAATATTAAAGATCTAAAACATGTAAGGGACAACTTAGTTATACCCGATTTAAGTTACTTAGTTTACATCAAACGAGTTGTGAACCCGCTCATAACGTCGGAGCGATCGTGTGAATGTGGTCGCATTGGGTATATAATTTTTTTGAAAGTCAAATAAAGCATGAAGAAATACCAAATTTTTATCAATCTTTAAATTCTCTAAAAATAGTGTAAGTAAACCTCGTGTAAGAACTATTAAGTCGTACAATATTTAGGATCATGATATCCTTTTAATATATATCCGTGAGCACTATAATACAAAACTGCACGCCTAGTTTCATCCTATTGCCTTAACAATTTTGAAGAAGTTGTGCGCAGCATTGTTCATTTTTCTGATACACTGTACATGTATATGTAAAAATAATGTAATGGCTGTAACTGATGCAGGTTTGAGAGAGCCGCCTCATTCCGGACAATTCATCAAGTACTATATCAATGCCTATTGTCAGTTTTCGTTAAAATCCCTTTAAATGACGGTGATGTGCACAAAGCAAACACAATCTAACCTGTTTAGAGGCCAACATAACACTTGTTTGGTTCTAACATTAGCAAAAATACACAAAATGTTTGTGTTATAAGCAAGACTCACCTTTTCTTCAATTATATTAACCAATCAGCTAATGTCTCTATGTTTTTAAACCCCTTACTGTTTCAATCAACTTAAAAGCAGCCTTCATTTAGTGTGCGCTAACCTGATGACGAGATCATGAAAACACGAGAACACACAGGCAGGTCGCGAAACCACGATGCAAGATAGCGAAAGGTCAGATAGTGCTTTTGTGACCTCAAATCGTGTTTAAGCGGCGTCGCATCGTGTTCTCGCGGTTTCCTAGTCTCGCTCTCCAGGCTACAATGCAAGGTCGCAAGAGAAGAAGCGATAACATGATGCAAGGTCGCGAATACACGATGCGATTTTGCAATATGCATCGTGTTTTCGCGACCTCGCATCCTGTTTTCGCAACCTATCATCGTGTTTACGCGACCTATTGTCGTGTTTTCGCGATCTCGCATCGAATTTACTCGACCTCTAATAGTGGTTTTGCGTTTTCGATGTTTTGCCCAAGATGTCGACAGGGCGAAACGACGATTTTATTCGATCAGCTTAACTATTATGCATTTTAACCAAAAATCAACACAAAATGGCGGACGACTGACAAAAATGGTGGGAGGCCGGAGGTGGAATTAAGGCGCATGCATTCAGTCATCTATACGACATGCATTGAACAATGCTGGTAGCCGAGTTATGAATCTTTTTGGTAATAATATATATTGTGATGGTGAATATATATTACAAGTTGATATCAAGAGTAGTTTCAAAATTATAGACCAAAGTGCATATTTTAGTTTACTTTACTTACGAAATTTAAGAGAAAAAGGGGCATAACTTGAAAAGTATCAAGTATCACTATGGACCAATGTGCATATTTTACTTAATTTTACTTACTAAATATAAGTAAACAGGGCATAAGTTGAAAAATTTCGGTAGCAGAGTTATAGGTCTTGTTGGTAATGATGCATATTGTGATGTGAAATAAATATTTAAAGTTTCAAATTCCAAATTGATAAAGATAAGTTTCTAAGTTATGAACCAAAGTGCACATTTTGTTTAACGGACGCAGACGCCGTGGTAGTATGATAGCTTCTCTATTCTTTGAAGAGTAGCTAAAAAGGTACACTAGATCTATTTGTGTTATCGATGAAATAAACTATATCACGTTTGCTTGCTTAGGATGAGACCTCGGGAAACTAGTTTTGGGCTAAAACTGAGCAGAGCATCGTTGCCGCCCAAAATCTTGTCCTTCGAGCAGGATTTTCAAGCGGTAGGTGAACGATACTTCTATTCATAAACTTACATTATACAAGATTATGTTTGTGACTCAATCAATATCTTTATTTTCTTTATTTCTTCCATGTTAGAACATATATGCAAGTAATTACAAGTAACAAATATGAAAAAATATACATGTTTAAAAGAAAAAGAATCATCCCTTTAATTTAAAAAAATAACAGCTAGCTGTGTCTAATTTTACAGCTAGGTTAATGTTGCTGTTTATCAGTTAGACATGACTATAATGCAAACAGTTTATGTCTATACCTATTCCGGTGCATATACCTCGCACTGATGTATAACGCGCACCCCAATATTTAGAAAAACCGAATTCGGATGAATACCGCTCATCAAAAATCGGTGCGGAAGTTAAGGATCAGCACAGAAAAAAACTACTAATACTTAAAGAAAGTCCTCAATGAGCACAAAAGATAGCAAAATAATAACTTTACCACACACACATGCCACAACCTACTCATACAATTGCTTGTTTTGGCCAATATATTATCACACCCGTCAACAATAAGCTCCAAATATATTTCTTAACAATAGCGGTTTGTGCATGTACTTAAAAAAGTAAAGGTTCTTTTCAACTCGAGATTAACTGTTAGAAATTATATGTAACTATCAGCAGATCTAAACAAACTCAAATTAAATATTGTTTCTGTAAGAGTTGATAGGGTTCACAATAAATAACGAATTTCTATTGCAATCGATTTATTTCCCAAACTGTATAAAATAGTGTCTCTGAAAATCAAGCGAGAAATTAAAAACGTATAGACTGCCGTTTTCACTGTCACTATTGCACGATACGCCTACGGCATTTGTGATTGTTTTATAGTGTACGCCCTCTTGCAGAATAAATTTATACAACAAATGAAGGGTCAAGTTTCGTAAATAATTCCCAAAATCATCGTCAATAATGTAGCTCTTATTAATATTTTAAATTTACACAGATCAGTTTAACTGCAAATGCATGTAGATTCCTCATGTCTGAACGGCCGTTTCGTATTCAATTTCCGTTGTTCCCGTTGATCACATTGCTTTTGATCCGCGAAATTTCGTTGAAAAAAAAACACAATAAAATAGTTGTTTCGGATGTAAAACTCTCACCCATGCTTTGTGGGCATAACGACTGTCAAATGTGTGTGGTATACACAACAGAATGCGGTATATTCCCTTACCCCCTCTTCTGAAAATAGTTTAGATGCACAAACACCCTCGAAATATATAACCAGGCATCTAAGATGTTTCTTTAATCTACATAGGATAATTAATTATGTTTTTAGTAAAAGACTTACCTAATCTCAGTCGGAATTCTTTGAAGGTTAAAATGTCCCAAAACCCATACTGTTCCGAACCTGTTATGAAATAATAAAATTTGTCGAAGAACCGTACTAAGTTGTATGATAGCTCAACGATTCAGAAGGCCTCTATAATCAAATTAATTATGTTCTTGAGGCCAAGCATATTGTAACAAATCCGAATAAATGAGGTAGACGAATCTTTTGTTGTCACAACTTTTTAAGCGTGAACACAATTTTTACAAACCTTCAAATTGAATGTTAAAATGTAATTCGATAAAATAATACATGTATGTCCCAAATGTACCATATTGTTTTAAACTATTTATATTTCTATTGGCCTTTGCCTATACATGTATGAAGTGAAAAACAGCGTTCAAGTATTAAATTTTATTCAAAACTTATTCGTGTACAGCCTACCGATTTCAAGTCTTGCTTTACATTAGGGTCATTTAAACATTCGACAACTCAATAGCATTTTCTATGAACATCAATACATTTATATAGTGGAAATCAAACTTGAATTCAAGTTGATTGCACTGAGGCCCAGATGATTATATTAATAAACTGCTGACGAAACGAAACTTTAATTGATATCTTAATGCCTTGAAGCCTTTGTTTATAACAACTATTATTATCTCTGTTTCAATTCCAGCTAATTGGCTTCTTTTTTAGTTTATTACCTAAACATAAGACAGAAAATTCAGGTACCTTTATTTTTTTCTTCAAACTCCTTTTCTTTTGTTTGGTCACATTGTTCTATATCATGTTTCTTTTGTTCTGCGTGCCTCGTTATATCATCTGTGAGTTTAGCTGCGAGCTCCTCCAGTTCATTTTTCTTGACACCTACAATCCTGTCAATCTCAGCGACAGAATCTGTCTGTAGTTTAGAGTAATGGTCATTGATTTTCTGCAGAAGATCTCTGTGCTCATTACTAAACGTATCTTTGATGTTATCTTTGAGTGCCTCGGTTATATCCTTCTCATGTATGGTAAGATCGTTTGTCTGTAACTGAAAGAAATAACAATAACAATAACCTGTTTATGCGTTCACTTTACCTTTAAACACATAAAGCAATTGTTCGCCCTAGCCCAGATATATTTTAATCAGCATCATCATTATCATCATCAGCAGCAGCAGCAGCATTGTCATCATTTTTGTCACTTTTAGAGTTAAGTGAACATGATTCTTCCTAATACAGGGACACAGAACCTCTATTATTACAAAGTAAGTTTAGATGCAGCCAATTCCGTCACTATACTATTCACGTCGTGTAGTGACAGAATTTTCTTTCGAATCGGAGTTGATATAATTATTATAGTGTTAACGGTCATTTGTGACTATAAAGTCAAATTTATTGGCTTGAAGGTATAGCTATTATGACTGTGTTGGTTTTGGCTGCATCTAGGAATAAATTAAATGTGACAGCATGAGAAAACTAGGTTTAAGGACGACTTTGCAATAATTGTAGATCCTGGTGGAAGTGTATATTTTTTTAAACATGGTTTAAAAAAAGGATCTACAATGTTTACTGAATTTGATTAAAAGGCTTTTCTGAATGAATGGATAACAGATAAGACCATTATCCGACTGCTCGGATGCTTACGCTGATCTGGTCCACATTAGCCACATAAGCCATAAATTTTGTAGACTAGTCTTGCATCTCAAATCAAGTCGTCTGTATATAAGATGTGTTTGTGTTCTTTAATTTTAAGAGATTTTTTTAAAGAACGATCAAGTCGTAGTTTTAACCTCAAGCCAGAATGATAATAGAGCAATGAGTCAAATTTTACATAACAAATAAGTCAGGCCACGTACAATGGAGACAGGTCTCTGAAGTAAAATTCATATATTTACTACTTTGATTGAATGTATTTTTGAAACAAGATTCGGAATTCATGATTTCTGAATGTTTTCGATATAAACACATACCGATCTAAGTTTCATAACAGCATCGTGCGCCGAAGGATCGTTCAGCAAGCAGGCAGGGTCGCATAGAAGGTTGATGAGATCATCAATGTAGTCTCTGAGATCACTGTCAGACAGTAAGTGATCCGCTGTGTGTCGAATTTCACGACCAATTTTCCGGGCCTAGGACAATTACATGAGTGTATACATAATTATAAGTTAATAAAACATTTAGAGCGGTGAAAGAAACGTTAGATCTTTTTTCGTCGTTTTCCTTAACATTGAAATAAAAATAATATTATTATTTTTATAAAGCGACAAAAGCTCGTTTCTTACGTTCATTTATACGACTGAAACACTTTGAAACACATTTGAACTAGTAAATATGTATTGTCATTTTGACTACGATTATTACATTATTTAGTTTCAGTGTTTGTATTTGGCTTTTCATGAATACTTGCAGTTTTTATGATCTTAACGACGGTTGGCTATGTTTTCATGGTGTACACTGTATCAGTTTCAAGTTCATGTTAGATGGCCTTTTTTTGAAATGTATATTTAGTTTCGGCACATTTGTCGAACGTATTCGCTAAAGCATACAGTATGGATTTTAAAATAGATGACTAGGGGACTATTAAAATATTAAAAATAAATAATTATATATAAAAGCTCCTACCTAGATGTATGAATAAATTTTCTTTCTATCTACATAAATCAAACTATTACCTTTGAACAGATGTTAGGTTCGGTTGCCAAGTTGTCTTGTATTTGTGTTGCAAAAGACAAGTTATTGATGATCACAGACACGATTCCGTTGAAGTCTGTCTCTGAGAGAAGTGTTTTGTTCGAGTATCCGTCCGGCGGAAAAAAACATTTTGCAATCTCGAAAGCGTCGGTACACCATTTCTGAGGATCTGTATTTTTCCACGATGGCCCTCTAAATCTATGATCTTTGCATATCTCGTCCATGAGAATATTGCAAACACCTCGGGAACATAGTTGTTTGGGGCCAGGAACTATATGACTATGATTTCTACTTCTAATACATGGTGGTAAACTGTTAATCTTACAGTTGCACGTGTTGTGCATATTTGCCGCCGGTACAAGCTGCAGTAAGCGCTGGTGATGCCGATCAACCTCCGCACTGACAAAATCTATCAGACCATCCTTGGTAAAGAGAAGAGCCAAAGCTCCCTTCACCCAATTTTTAAACTCTTTCTTTGTCAACGTGGGAGCCAAGACTGACATGGTTAAATATTATCGGCTATGTTTGTTAACTTTAATTTGAGACATTCTTTTCTTTAAATTATGAACGTACAGCCCAAAGGTTCAGTTGTCTTTCTTAGCCATTTTTCCAAATAGTTTAGAGATTTTCAATCCAACATGTTCTTTCTTTGTATCTATGCTGGTGAATCATTATTCAATAAGTTGGTTTTTGATTTAACAATCCCAAAATAATAAGATTAATGGGCAATTTTAAATGAAGTTTTTTCTGTAAAAAAGGAAGACATGTGTAAAACAACAACTTTTAGAACAGCGACGATGTCAAGAAACTCATACTGCTAAATTGCAATCTGAAAAGAAAGAATTTAATAAAATCATGGCGTCCAAAACATGTAATTAAAATATAAATATGTCTTGAGTAGAGATACAAAAGTTACGACAGAGTTCAAGCAATAGAGTTTTCAAAGTGGCTTAGTTAGATCGGTTTTGTTAAACATGGTGCGTAAAATGCTACTATTTGAGACCAGGGTCTATTTAATTGATTAAATAGACCCTGTTGAGACCAAGAAGAAATATGAAGTGAAATGTGATGTTTTTTGAGCCAAATATTTGAACAAAAATGTTCCCAAAAAGTGTATATTACGCAAACTTCTACTAATTAGTTTTTGTTTGAGTAACGAAACGGAAAAAAACGAACGAAAGGAACATATAAACGCATTAAACTGATATAAACATAAATGTATTGACGGAGACATGATCATGCTTCGAACATGATTAAGAAAAATAACTACTTAAAACTAAACATTTTTCAGTAAGGAAATTAGATTCAAATATAAGAACCAAAACGTTGCGGTTTATTAAAAAATTAATTGTTAACCAATCACAACTATTAGCCGACGGTGACCTGTTAATGTTTAAAAGGCATATATTTTAATAAGGAACTTAAATGTGTTTTTTAAAAATAATTCGACTTTAGGGTAAAATAAATGAATTAATTAAACAACTGCGAAAACAATCAAAGCGACTCTATTACACTTGTATTCATATGTAAATGAAATGCATAGACCAGACACGGTGAAAAGCATTTTAATATATTATATTAATGCTTTCCAAGAAATGGAGCCCGATGATCTTATTGTTCTAATAAAAGGTCGCCCCCATTTCACTGATTACCGATCTCAAACTAGAAATTCAAATTAACGTCGAATATCGAATATACTCAACGATTACTGGAATTCCAATCTCTTACAGGCGTGTGACCGAGAAATGTTTTGCTCTACCCTAAACCCGTTTCGGAATTTTTTCAGACAATCATATTCTGAAAAGTTATTGTGTCTCGTACATTTATTAAAGTGTATAATCCAAAGTGATGAACTTTATGTCAGAAATGTACATGTACGTGTTTCATTTATCATACATAAAACTTAAATGATGAATTTAAGTGACAAACGTATACATGTAGGTGTTATAATTGATACAAATACTTGCGTTTAAGGTTTTCGAAAGCTGTATGATCACAAATTATATAATTGTGTTTGTTTTAAATTAATAAATGAAGTAATAAATTTGCATTAATTTCATAACTTACCCATATTACCAGTTCCATCATAATATGTATGTTTTGAAATAGCAATTATGCAATAACATGTTTATATGACTAAATGTGCTTCTTCTTAAAACATGCGTTACTTCAAATGTTCAATATATGGTGCTTATTAACTGCTATTGTTAGTGTTTATTAATTAATTGATATGTTGTTTGCCGATGCCAACTTATAGCAGCGATGGATTATCTGTGCACGTTTCTGTTGCTATTCACATGTAGTGATTGCTATAAAGCTGAAAGCAGTGAAGACCGTCTTAAAACTATTATTGATGACTGATGAAAGTATTTTCAAACAAGTATACATTTACATGTAGGTATGTTGATACAGATAACTTATAAAACTTATCATAACTACGCAATCATATTCTTGTAAAGTATGATATTCATTGATGAATATTCAATGATGTTTACGAAAAGCGAGTTTTATATTTACCAATGTAAATATTTGTTTGAGATCCTTTTAAACCCCAAAACCGCCATAACAAGAATTGTAAAGTTACATTATTGATAAAGTATAAAGCATAAGTCAATTGATAAATAAATTGTGCAAAGCTCATTATCAAATTTGGTTCTGATAAAAACTGATATTTCCCATCGTGGGAATCGAACCCGTACCGTACAGCGACAGCGCCTAGCCATGTAACTCCAAGCACGCTACCGCCTGAGCTAGTGAAAACAGATGATAAGATAGTTAACTGAGACATATTAAACGTTTACTTACCAATGCTTGGAAGTTTCCTTTTAAAATGATCTTCAGAGGAGTTGTATACCTTTAATAGTTTCGCACTTCACCATGACTTCAAAGAGACGCAATGTTTACCCCATTGAATGGAAAAACAAATATAGATTTTTATTATATAACAAAATTAAACTGGGTTTCGAACTTTTCCGAAGCATGATAATAATCAAGATATATGTTATATTGATTTTGTTTATTGTTATTGATATTTAAACAAAGAAACACAAATTAAAAAAATAATTATGTTAAACTATCATTTTTGTCACATTTTAAAGATATATTCTTTGGTTTAAAGTTTAGCAAATACCGGTACCTCCAATTAATCCATTTAGTAACTATATGTGTACGGACAAATAGACACATTCTAACAAAAGTAAAAGTGAGTGGTTAAAACCGAAAAGTTGCATAGACCCGAAAATAGTCAGAATTACTAAAATAACATTTTATAAAATGCGTGATATTTGATAATAAATATCATATTGTTTTAGGCTGCGATTTTTATAAATATATAAGGCAAACATGTAAAAGTCTCCCCGTACATATAGTCAGTACTGTTATCAGTAAATTAACCCGTTACCGATGTCCTGCAGTGATTGTTACGTATATCAGGGCTATCCGATCAACCTTTTTATGGGTTTGTCCCGGTTAGCTCAATCGGTTGCGTCGCAGGAATTGCAGGGCTAGGCGCTGTCGCCGTGACGGTGCGGGTTCGCTCCCAGCTAGAGGCACTATCATTTGAAATTCACAGTAGCGCTATTTGTACAGTGTGGCGGCCGTAAAAAGTCTCCCCGTACATATAGTCAGTACTGTTATCAGTAAATTAACCCGTTACCGATGTTCTGCAGTGATTGTTACGTATATTAGGGCTATCTGATCAACCTTTTTATGGGGTTGTCCCGGTTAGCTCAATCGGTTGCGTCGCAGGAATTGCAGGGCTAGGCGCTGTCGCCGTGACGGTGCGGGTTCGCTCCCAGCTAGAGGCACTATCATATGTACATTGCATTTAGGCAACTCCTTGTACATTGATAGGTTTCCAAATAAGACGCCATTTAGAATATCTGCTTGTAACCAGTTTGAAAAAATTGTACAAAATCTTCGACCTACGCTATGGAATTTTTGCCTCAAATGTAAACTTATCTCTTTATGCCTGATGATAACTTACTTTGCCAGATTGCTATTTAATTGTTGTGTTAATTATGTTGTTCCATGGATCTTGTCAGATGTGTGGGCACATTAAACGTGTCTTCCTCTACTATATCTCCTGATTATTCTTCTTATTCTGAACTGCCAAGTTTCTGTTACACTACAGACAATTGTCTGAAATTAAACCGACTTGATTTATTTAGTGTAAATTAATTGTTTCATCTTTATCTGTGATATGCAGATTTGTTTTCTCCGATCCCCTGTCAAAATTATTTTCGGTTTATTTCCGCCTATTGTTTTCTCGTTGAGGACAAACATATTCGTTTATCTGAAAATACCGCATTGAAGGTCTCATGTTTGCCGCCATATGCATATAACCGTTTGCGATGGATCGAAATTGTACTGTTTATTGGTGTAAATATTAACTTGCGCTCAGCCCGGGGATGAACTGCGTGGGCAGTAGTATGCTCAATCAAACCGAGCCTGCAATATTTGTATATTTGTCGTGTTCGATGGCTTTCGAAGTTCCCTTTTCATCTATTTTAATATTACAACAGCGTTGTTTGTGCCGTATGGCGGCTGTTAAAAATCTCCAAGTATATTCAATCAGTGCTGTTATCAGTTATGTCCTATGAAGGTCGTTAATCACGACACCTATGTACTCTGTGAATTGTACTTCTAAAATTACTTTTGTTTTAATATTTCGGCCAGTTTATAGTTGGGTGGTTTCAATATCCCCAGCCAATATAGATTTGGATATTGTTCAATCACCCCAAGGATATTTCATGCTTTTTAAATTTGCCTTTGGCGTTCTCTGTGATATGCAGGATTTATTTTCTCCGATCTACTGTCAAAATTCTATTGTGTTTAGTTCCGCCTATTGTTAGGGCAAACACATTCATTTATCTGGGGACCATACGCCGCTGAACATGGAATGGTATGAATCCAAAAATACCACATTGAAGGTTCCATGTTCACAGCCATATGCATACCATCAATGGATCGAAAGTGTACTGTTTAAAGGTGTAAAAATTAAGTTGCTCTCAACCCGGGGATAGACGGCTCGGGCTGTTATATGCATTTCCATTACTGCCCATGAACAGGCTCAATCAAACAGAAGCTATATTTTCATATTTGTCGTGTTCGATGGCTTTTACAGTTCCCTTTGCATCTATTCTATACTCGTAAGTCTATAGCAGAAAACATTCAGTTACGGTTCTTTTGACGTCATGTTAAACAAATTGCCGTTAGTGGCCATCTTTGAAGACCTGTATCTTTGGGAAGAAAACCCAGATATTTTGCCCAGATATTCTGTTCCATATCGGAAATATGATCAATAAATTGCATGCAAATTTTCATTAAAAAACTCGAAAGTTGAAAAATCGGCGCATCCACCTTAAGAATTATTTTAAATTCACAAACGTTTCATCTAGTAGTACTGCGTGCTTGTGAACTTGTTGACAGCTCCTGTAAGATTATACGCCCCCCGTAAATTGCATTAGTTACGTGAATTAGTACTTGATTGTAAGACACCGATAACATTTTGTAACATTATATTGATAATGAACATTTTGTAAATCGCCCTTCTTGATTTGAAAGTATTGATAAAATGATAAACACATGTTATGTCCGTACGCGAATTCAGACAGTTCACTGTAATCATTTACTTTCTACTCGCCATATTAATTTAACTTTAAATTTAGAGAAGTTTAACAGTCAAATGCCCATGACAGTTTTTGCGGCTAGAAAAGTCTGTCCGTACATTCAATCAGGCATGTTGTCAATTACGTTCTTTGAAGGTCGCTGAGCACAGTAGTAATGTTACTAAGCACAGTCACGTGATTTGTGGCGCGTGACGGCAATAAAAAGTCTGCCCGTACATTCAATCAGGCATGTTGTCAATTACGTTCTTTGAAGGTCGTTGGGTACAGTAGTAATATTACTAAGCAACTACTACATTACAACTGTGCTCAGCGACCTTGTGTTATCTAATAAAATACTGTGTTCAGCTCCGGGTATGAAGGTTTCATGTTCACAGATCGTGCACACAATTATCTTGTGTACTGTTTACATGTGTAAATATGAAGTTGCGTTCTACCAGGGGCTAGTAAACGTTTGCAGTTCACTATTTAGTAGTTTCATAAATACAATAAAATGTAACTGAAAATATCGTTAACACTTTACCCAGTCGGATACGGCTTATATCCCATCTGCGACCAAAGCAGATCCAGATCAACCTGCATATTCTAATAAAATCTAAATTAAATTATCATATAGGTCATAATCAGACTGGGCAGATCTGGATTTACACTGCATGGTCAGGAATATAAGCCATATCCACTAAGAAAAACATTTAATTCGCCAACATCTCTTTGTTTTTGAACCAACAAGGTGTTGGCATTTAAGTATAAGTACTAATCGTGTTTACGATATGAAACATTACAAATAAGTTTTTTTAATGTGTTCATGCACATAACATCCTACTTTCGGTGTTGACTTTACGACCCTATATTGTATCAATATACCAACCATACAGAGGCTTCCACACGCCAGTTTTTATGCAGCATGCTTCTCCAGTCTTATATATTTGAATTTAGAAGCAGTCGATCAAATTAAGGTGCACTGTCAATGTCAACTTGTACAAACAAAGACAAACGAATGAAAGTTCGTTGTCGTTAAGTATGATTAATTTGCTATTGACAATAAATGTGTGTATCACGTGTGATATAAGACATGTATTGTCAATATCAAATTAGCTAAACCAATCTATAATTAGGATATTTTAATGATTCCCCTAATATCTAATAGACAACAATAGTAAACCAAGCTTGGGTAACAGTATTGTTTTATGTTCTATCACTATCAAGTGATTTCTAGTTAATAGAATAAGTTATACAGCGTGTTTGCAGACAATAAATTATAAATGTGTTTATGATATTTGCCGTTATCTAATTACATTTGCCAAATAATTTTCAGAACGGTAACTAATTAAAATGTACTTACCAAATCTCGTCTATCACTGTTTGCCTCCCATCAGGCTTCCATGTACTCAGCAACACTCAACTTATATCTCGTTTGTCTCCCTTTATATCCTATTGACATGTCTAATTAGATTGCTATAACCGTTCGCCGGCGTTTAATATATACTCATTTATCTCGCCTTAACAGGTTATTATCTAAAACTTCACATGACTGTACCTAACCGACATTAATTTTAAACCCTGTCCGAAATGAAGCATATCACGTTACTGAGACTGACCGATTTGATTTGCTAACAAGGTATATATCATCAGGTCAATCAGTGAATGCCACACAGAGCCTGTCCACAAACGGGAAACATTGCAGTGTGTGTGTGTGAGAGCTGCTAATAATGAAACAAATGTCGACTAAACACAATTATCGCTATTCAGATAATACTGATTGAGACAGACAGACAGACAGACAGGTAGCCAGGTAGACAGGTTAACAGGTGACCCATAAGTCGTATCGGTGTTAAATACGTTCTCATCGGTTCACCTAATAATTTGGTTAAACAAATACCTTTCTCTCACCAATGTTTAAATTTTTGCATGGAAAATGATACTATCTTTTGTGACCAAAATACTTTATTGTACTGTACAAATTAAAGCAAACACCGACAGATCAGGCGGAAAGTAATAAAGTTAACTTAAATCGAATGTTTTAATAAAATCTAATGTGTTATGTCTTATGAAAGAGAATGTAGACTTGTGTGACATTAAACTGGCAATGGCTGAAACATTTTGAAATAAAAGAGTTTATCAAAATAGACCTTTTTACACGGATACAAAAATGTAAAATTGAGCAGTTTTTACTATACTTTTGCATTTTAAACTGAAAACTGAAGAAAATACAAATATGCAGACAATTTAAAAGTGAAAATAATAATAAAAAATAACAGAGACGTTAAATCTCGTAAACTATTGCGGTTCCTTGTAGAGTTATTATGGGCCCAACCACATCACGGGACTCGGCATAAGTTTCCCACAGCACAGTAGAAATTCTTCGTTTATAGTTCCATTGAGACAATATCGATTGATAAGATTTCATCACATCACTCACAGTGCTATTGGACTGATGTCGTTTGGCATACAACTTGAGATCCATAATAATAATAACAAGTTTTAGCTTTCCGAAAAGCTAGTCGGTCATTAGCACAACCTTTTAAGAAGACGGCACAAAAGTTTAAACTTTAAGCCACTTGAAATTAAAGCGCTTAATATTTATTGGGTGTCATACAAAAATGTAAGTTTATTTATAGGTATTCCTTCTTTCGAATGAGATGTATTTAAGCAGGTGATGAAACTTACCCTGTTTGCAAACAAAATAATTCACCTGAAGGTAAACCGAAATTGAAAAGTTTATCAAACACTATTTTTTGTCAGAAAGTGTTAGAAAGCAACGATAATCAAGCTGTAAATATATATAAAAAAAACAAAGTTTTTCACTGTCACAGAGTGGGAGAGAAAAATGTTCACACAGTCTGGCCGGGACTCACTGATATAACATTGCTCTTTCTGATCTAGAACAATTTCGTTAGAATGTTGGTATTTATTTAGAATATCTTATGATTTCCAATAACAACCAAACGCGTTAATTTCAAATTTGCCTAAAGTATGCACTTCAGCGCCGTCTTTGTTTGTTAAAAGGTTATGCTTATGACCGACTAGCTTTCGGAAAGCATAATTTTGTTTTGTCTATTATTGACAGTTTCATGACTCGATTTGAAACTTCCGCAAAAATATGTGTTTCGCATGTTCCAAAGATTATTTTGTAGATTCAAAACCAAATTAAAACTTTGGAAAGCTAAAACTTGCATTGTCTATTATTGTCAGTTTCATGACCCGATTAAAGATTCCTGCAAAAATGTGTGTTCTGATGTTCGAATGATATTTCTTACATTCAAAACCTTATAACACTTTAATAACCAGTTGAGTAGCAAAATGCAATATAACAGTTTAGCAAACTTTTCAAAGTTATGACGAATGTAATCCATATCGAGCAAGCTTAAACATGAAAAACGTTCCCCGTGATACCCCTGTCCCCGAGTTTCACAAAATGCTGCAGAAGTTCGTAGATAAGAAAATAAAGCAAATTATTAGATAATCTCTGTTCAGTGCTCTCTACACATTGTAGTTGCTATTAGAGTCATAAGCTGTACATCTTTTGTTTATCATACACAGTATACATTTACTAGACAAAATCCATGTATATGTTTATTGTTCTTCGTCGGAAATATCTTTATGAGTAATAAGCCTAGCTGATCAGAAGCTGGAGAGAGAATTTAAGAATAGGTACAGACTCCATATATGAGGTCGCTTAACATCCAATAAGAGGCCTCTAGGTTTTCATAGATAACGACTGAGTAAGAGTCTATCCATAAATAACGACTTAGTGAGAGTCTACTTTTCTAAACTATCCGTTCCGTCTGGTCCGCGAACTTTGCTTTACATCGCTGTTAACCGGTGTTCAGGTAGAAAGCTCAAGTTTGGTCCATTATAGATAATATGTCGGTCATCAGGATGACCGACAATGATGTCATCATTTACACCCATAGACCTTTAACAGAGTTTAATTTCATACACACACCGAGGAAACCCTTACAGCAATGCAAACATACAACGAAAAATTACAGACATCATAGGTGTTTGAAACTTCGACACCATTTTGTTATTTATTTAGATTCAATGAGATATTTTACTTTAAATTTTTAATTTTCTTAAATCTTTTTACAGCACATTTTTAATTGTATTGACTGTTTTCGTTTAATATTTATCAGCGATGCGTGGATTACTGTGCATTAGTCTAAACTAGGGTCGAAACATTCTAGGGACGAATATCCCAGGAAATCTTTGACTGCCTCTACTTCAGTAGAAAAGTTACAGAAGTTAATTTGGCGGATAGAGCCGCCAGAGAATCTTCCTGGAGTTTAAGCTATCTTTCCTCGAGGTTTAAGTATAGGTGGCATTCCTCACGTTTAAAGGTAAAGTGCATGCTGCTGGAGATTAACAACTTAACACCAGTTAGTGTTATTTAAAAACTAATTGATATCATATTATTAGATGCCTGTTATCTCAACAGGGTTGCTGATAGCAATTTGGTGCAACTTAACCTGGTCACTGATTTACTGCCGTACGAAATGATTGAAATACCTACTAAACTGAAATTTGTTTAAATTTGAGTTGCACAAATTCTGCACAATATTTACTATATCCCGTCCTTTATTGCGTTGTTTAAACATTCTAGTTGATTTGTTTTAATAACGTATGTAACTTTGTTTATTACAAACAATATATAAATATCATGTTTTCATTATGAGCGATAAGTCTAAGAAAGAAAAGTTTAAACAGATACAGGCAGAAATTAAAACGGCATACAACAGCCAATCAAATGCAATAAGGAAGTACTTACACAGTAAAAGAGTTCCTCTTTTTGGGGATGAATACTGATTAAAAATTGAATGAAAAAGACTGATTAAATGGCATTTTTGTAAAGAGGAGGTGTGAAGCAGTAAGTAAATGTGAATTTTGAGTGAATTTTACTGATAGATTATTAAAATCAGCCTTTGAACCAGGATGAGTTTTGCCTGTTTACTGCCGAGAATGTTTACCTGTCAAACATGCCGACACACTTTTGAAATTATTGCGCAAGGAAGCCGGTCAAGGTACCATTTCTTGCGGCTAGAACATGTCACATTGGATAGTATTACAAAGTTCAGGTGAGATTTTTCTATTCGGAACGTTCATAAAATTGTTCGGTTCACAAATGCTTATATGAAACATATAGGGAAAAAACTGTGTTCTTAGGCCTTCTAGTAGTTACTTTTGAAACAACGATTTTGATTAGCTGTTGTTTAAATATCCAATGATATTAAAGGATTGAAAAGGGGTGTTCCCACACTGATTCGCTTCATCCATGAAAGAATCAATAGAGAAAGCGAGATCCACGAACTTGCGTTCAAACGGCTTTGGTTTTCTTCGCTGTTTTCATAGTAAAATCCTACCGTATATCTAGCCGCCTGTGGGCGAGCCGTAACCAGTGAATTCTCATATGTACAAAACGATTTCACCATACCGGTCATAAATTGTTTCCGCATAATTGAATTGGAGCAGTGAGGCTTACAACTACAAGTAAACAATTCTCGAGCCACGTGACCGCAAAACAGAATGTTCATCTCTTGGAGAACTTTACCCGATACGAAACTAGTAAACACATAGAAAAGTGAACCTTGTTGTAACTGTAGTGGCTGTGAATTAGGAACGGTCATCATGCACGTCAGCAAAACGAAGGACAACAAAAGATTTGATATAATTAATAAATGATGTAAACGATTTAAACTGGACTGTATAGTATTATAAAAACAAACAAAACAAATCTGACCATGATCTCACAGCTGTCATATGATGTCCTGTTTTGTTTATCAAAGTATTGAACTTGAACAAACCAATATCTCACAATGAGGACGATACAACTAATTGGTACATTTACGTTGGATAGACAGAAGATTAAGTTAAAATTACTGATAATATTTGTATTGTGTGCGATACGATATAAGCAGGTACAGATCAAGAGAGGTTTCAGCGGGGTTGCTAGAACCCCTTTTTGTGGTCGCAATATTTAATTTTCAGGGGGACTTCTGCCACAAAGTTGAAAATTATCATGTAACTCCCCCAAGATTGCTGCAAACAAACCACCTTTCTAGAAATATTCCTTCCGACCGTGGAGCATATACACGGTATGTACCCTGATAATGAGAATCGCGGATAACGATAGATTGTGAGTATAATGATAGATCGCCAGATCGGAGAAAACAGTATGGAGAGGTTAGTTCTTTATGAATTTCATGTTATTGTGATTTAATACTTATCTTTTGCGATAGATAACAATCAAGCCATGTCATAATCTTCCCCTGATACCCATACATTTGGAATCGGCCGTCAGATAAAGAAAAAAACAGGAAAATTATTTCACTACAATCCTGATTTATACAAAAAAAACTACACAAACGGTCATTAAAAAATATAACAAAACTGTTTTTAATACACGAAACTACCTCATCAAATCCCAAAACATCGACATTTCAAACGCCACCCCATTTAAGCCAAAAGCATGAGTGTTTTCTTCAATAAAAATGTTTGCTGTTGGTCACCTAAAACAATTTGGATAACGGAATTCGCCAAGAAAAAGTCAATGGATAACGTAAATTCATGACTGGATAATGGTATAGTTTCCCTTATTTCAACCTTAATACTATTTATTCTTTGTTTTTTTTTGCATGTTCCATCTCTTTCCGCAAACTGATGTCTTTATGAAAAAGTACACAAATGTACATAGTCACCATGATATGACACCGGTGGCCGATTAGTACCAAAGATACTGCTAAATTTCTTCCGCTGGCCGCCATATTGCACAGAACGTGCTACTGTTACTGTAAAGCATTGATGTATATGGCTCTTACAGAAAATCAAACCGACTCCTCTTATAGATGACTACTTTGCACGGGGCGATTTTTTATTAATAAATAGTATTGTTACCAACTGGAAATCGAACAAAAACAATTTACAGCGACAGCGATTACCATAAACATTCGTGCATACTACTAACTGCACAATACAAAATATCGCTAATATATGTGATGTACCATGAATCACTGACTGCGTGAAGTGTGGAGCCTCATATAATTGCAGACTTAAAGTGACTGAATTGGATCTAAACTGTGTTCTGGATGTATTAAAATTCTTCTCTGATTGAAATGCGAACAGTGTATAACAATGGTCCAACTGTGTACATGCGCAGGCTTACCTGGATCTAGACTGTTCCAAGGCGGTAACCCCTCGGGTTCTCATTTTTGTTAATTGTTTGTGTTGTCCTTTTTGAAACTGATCATTTTATTAACCATGCTCTCTCTCCCTCTTCTTCTTGACTGTGTGGGGAGGCTGTTTTTTTTCTGAATGTGGAAATTCCTGATATGCATATTTCACTTTTTTTGTCATTGATTAGTATCACACTGCTCTGACATACGTCTAGAGACGTCGCGATATAAAAAGTCTGACAGGCAGATGGCGCTTTTACAAGTACCACTAGTATTCTGGTTCTCTATTTCAGTTTATCCTGATTTCTAAAATATATGAAATAAGTTAACAGTGCTTTAACCGTATAATTTACACATATATGGCATTATGACTTTTGGATAATATGATATCCAAGCTGCAAAAGGATGTATATGTTTCTAAGGTAGCCATGAGGGTATTGCAAAGACGTGTATAATACTCGAAACATAGCTCGTTCACAAGATTGTATATTTCCATCTAAACCAACGAGACAATGACATGTTGTTATAAAGTATCATTCAGAAATATAAGGAACAACGCACAGACCAGGGGTGGGGCGATCAGAAAATGTTTTCTGAAATGTGAAGGAAACAGTATCATGGCTTTAAATTAGAGATCTCGAGCCTCACATATAAGAAAACTTTGCCGAAAAAAACAGGAAGCTCATTATTTGAAGGACGATACGAATCTGGTATTACTAAGCAGACAGACAAATGAACACAGATGTAACGGAAGTGGCTGTGAACTAGGAAGCGAAATCATGAATGGCAGGTAACCAAAGAAAAACGATACACTTAATATATAAATATTGTACCCGATTTGAAATGGAATTTGATATTCATCTGAAAAACAAATTAGTCCGTGAACTCAGAGCTGTCCTATTTTCTATATCGGAATTATTGAACTTTAACATAACTATATCTGACGATGAGGGTTACTTCCCACACGATATAAAATTGACAGGGTAGTCAGTAGTACTTATAATAGATAGAAGAGGTTGATAAAGTTTAAATGACTGATAGTATACCGTTAACACCTACTTGTACTGTTTGCAACACGAAATACGGTTACTATACTATCTTTGGGACTCTGTTCACTTTGAACGTAACATATCCCTACTTAAAAAATCAATTTATAGACCTGTAGTATTTCATTTCTAGAAATTGTCAGCAAACAAAATCTCTACATTAACTATTTACTAAAATGAAACAAAGACAATAATTTCAAAGATAACTATTTATTCAAAAGTGCTCGCTTCAAATACATACTTCAGAAGTCCATTTATAGCAAGCTGATAACATCTAAACTATCATCTAAAAGATCATTTCCGCAATCTAAGTGGGTTCCAAAGATAAGAAAGACTATTAATATAATAAAATTTGAGTAATTTTTTAAAGGTAGACAATCATAATCAATAAAACAATTTTAAAATGTGTATATATGCTTGGTTTCAATTAAACTTTCACGTTTTAATATATTTTAAGCGGTACGTGTACATATGTTTAAAAAAGTGTAATGCTACTCGAAACATAAAATCCTGCTTTGTGTTATGTGGGCCGTTAAAGCAATTTTATGTTACCGATTAAAAATGCAAATGTTTAAGAGCTAAGATACATGTAACAGATGATAACTTGGTTGTTCAAATAATTCAAGCAATACCACAAATCAAAGACGCTGAACATCAATCTAATGAATTAATATCAATTTATAGATTAAATAAAGATATGTGATAATCAAAAAGAGTAATTAACCACCTTTAATATATATATCAGGCTACATAAATGATTACTGTAAATCTTGACATTTCTTCAGCAACATAATTTTCCGAGAGTCTACAATTCCATAGAGGGTAAAAGTATCATATTCATCAAAATAAATCCCTATACATTACATAAGGTCATTTAATATCAACATTGCTGCAAGATTAAAACCACTTAGTGGTTGTTCATATCCGACAAATTTATTATGTATAATCTAGTGTTATCGCGAAAACATATTTATGTATATGTTATGTGGTAAATTTGTGGTGTGCCATCGTGTAGATAAATCATCACATTTTTTAAGTCAACAATGTACAGATAATTCGTAGTAAACATATACCAGCAACTAATCGTAAGTATTTGGTTTTTGTTTGTTGCCTAATTGTTTAAATGGCAAAACAATCATGACAGGAAATTTTAAAATTGGAGTTTTCGGTGTCATCTAGTCACTAATAATATGTGCTGATATTTTTTGTCACGTGGTCATTTATTAATTACAGGGAAAATGCCAACTTCTAAAAGAGGACCGCTGGCAAAATTCATTTAATAATGAGACAGACAGACAGACAGACAGACCAGGGCAGGGCAGGGCAAGACAGGGAGGCAGGCAGGCAGGCAGGCAGGCAGACAGACAGACAGACAGACAGGGCAGACAGTCAGAGTTGGTGGGAATCAGGCACAAACTAATTTATTTTTTTAGTTTTGGATAAGTACGACCTGAGCGCACTTGAGCCCCCATTCTAAGAGTCACTGATGTGAATTTACATATACCTGATTAGGTTGGCAACAATTGTTTACAAAAAAAAACAACATATTATTCCCCAAACTACGTAACAATATATTGTTACACAATATACACAATAACAAAGTTAAAGGAATAGAAATGTGTTCGTTTCATAAATCGCACTTGTACTTCGTTCAAATAAACAAAAAGGTTTGACAACAGTCAGCACAACGTTTAAAATGTTGTTAATTATTTTAAGAAAGTGACAGTTTTATTAACAAAATTGAAAATACAGTGAAACCTCGCTTTTAAGACCACATCTGGGACTGTACTAAAGTGGTATTTATAGAGGGTTTGTATAAACTTGGGGGTGAACAATATTGCAAAATTGTGAAAAGGGACTTTAAAATAGTGATCTTATTATCGAGGTGGTCTTAATTCCGCGTAGGTCTTAATCATGGGTTTTACTGTAATATGCAAACTCGTAATTATATTGGATTTTATGAATTCCATTGTTAAAGCAGCGCAACCTCATCCTACTGTAAATCCACTTATATTTGTGGGAATACAATTTCGTGGTTTTAGGTTAAATGACATTTTTGAGGGTTTATAATTTCATGGATTTGTATATCCTTCAAGTTCTGCGATAGATTTCGTGGTTGTTTTGAATTCTTTAATCGATCTGCCCACGAAATCCACGAAAATTGGTACACCAAGAAAATATTAGTACACCACGAATATTTGTACACCACGAACATTAGAACACCACGAAAATTAGTACACCACGAACATTAGTACACCACGAAAATATTAGTACACCACGAATATTTGTACACCACGAACATTAGAACACCACGAAAATTAGTACACCACGAACATTAGTACACCACGAAAATTAGTACACCGCGAAAACTAGTGAAATCACAGTATTACGAAGTTTTTATTTCGGATTTTTTATTGTAAATCTAATGTTTATACAGCTACCATCTCTTAGAATATAGTAAAATAAAGGCAAACTGAAAGTTATAATATAAATGAATTTCCAACTCATCAAAGAGATGGATGAGGTGCGGGTTGGACCAGAATGTTACATGTTACATATCAGGTGACGTGAATTTTATCCCTTAAGTATGACAGTGACTGAAAACGTACATAATTAATGCGTACTGTGGACTACGGTGTTCCGAATGGACAAACCTTTTCTTTTCTCTCCCTATACCGCGATGCAGGATGGTACAACGGTGAAATCACGATGGTACGATGGCACGATGACGGAAATGCAAATGCACGATGGTGAAACCACGATGGCACGATGGTGAAAACACGAAGGCACTATGGTACGATGGTGAAAACGCGATGTAATATCGCGGTTTCATCATCGAACCATGGTGGTTTCACCATCGTACTATCGTTGTTTCACGATTGTACCATCGTTGTTTTAACATCGTGTCACCGTTGTTTCACCATCGTACCATCGTTGTTTCACCATCGTACTTATATCGTTGTTTCACCATCGTACCATCGCCTTCCGATGAAGCAGTCGCAATATTTTATGAAAATGTATGAAGTATAAGAAAAAGATGGGGGTTCTTTTATGGGCACAGCTTAGTGACCGAATTTGGCGAGTGTCTATGGTAACCATACTTTTGTTCAAATATTGAAAACAATCTTAAATTATTAGTTGTTAATATATTATATGATGAACGTCTTAATTCTGAAAAAAATGTCTGTGCACATATTATATCCAGGAATTTTACTATACATATATCATTTGCTTAAATTACAAAATCGGACATTACAACTTATATTGGACATTCCTATCTAGATCGGCAAGGCTATGATGGGATCAAAGAAAAAAGTATAAGCAAGTGTTAGACTTAAAGGTCGCAGCAGCGTGGGAGTTTAGTGTGCTTAACTGCTAATCAGAACGTCACGAGTTCGAAACCGGGCCTACGGCAATTAATATTTAAAGAACACCTTTTCGGTGTTATCCATCGATACTGTCCCTTAGATGTGACTTTTATGGCTATTACAAGTCATACACTTGGGGCTTGTAAAATTGCATTTCAACAGTACTACAAAACTGTAATGATCATAAACGGCGATAATTAAATAAATGAAAAATTAAAGGCTTTTAGCTTTGATTTTCAATTTTATATAAAAATGATATATTATTTTATTGCGCATGACTACCGGAAGACGATGGCACGATGGTGAAACAACGATGGTACGATGACACGATGGTAAAACCACAATGGTACAATTATTAAACCGCGATATACCATCGCGTTTTTTCCATCGAAACATCTTGCCTTCGTGTTTTCATCATCGTGCCATCGTGCCTTCGCGTTTTCATCATCGTGCATTCATCGTTATTTCACCATCGTCTCATCGTGCATCGCGGTAGATGGAATGAAAAATGAAATTTGTCCATATGGAACACCGTAGAGGACTTACTTTATTTCTCCGGTTTTAATTTTCCCGTATTTCGCGCTTGTGCTAATCGCGGATTTGAATCATTAGTGAAATTAACCTAGACGGAACGTCAAATGCTCGTAATTCCTCATAAAACATACGGATTAGGCTGTTCAATTCTTATGCCACAGAAATCAAAATATTTGAAAACGTTAATGTTATATATAAAAATAAACGTCTAGGATTGCGGGTTTTAATAGTGCAAACATTCTTTTAAAAATGATATTTTGTACGTAAAACGAGTCGTCGATATTCATACTGACATGACAAAATTCAAATGTCCCATGTTACATTTGCAGCCATCCTTCTCTAATGATGCGTCAGTGGGGCGTTAAAAGACAGGGGATTTTACACATGTCGACTGCAACGTTGATGTGACATCATTGGCGCATATTTCTGTCAAAATTGTTTGGGAATTAAAGAATTATTTACGAGCGAATAAACGAAAATTTGAATGAAGGGAATTTGTCCCGTGCGCGATAAAATATTTTAGTACAGTTTTTGATAACATAGTTGACATAAAACTTTTTGTCATTCAAGCTTACATTTTTGCCATAAAAATACACTTTTCATCTTGTTTGTGAAATTCACTGATTTTTTAAAAAGTCATTTACATTATTTCCGTAATCCGTAAAATTGTTTGTCCTTTCAAATGTCCCCAAATAAGAAAACTGCATGATATTTGTATACAGATAACTAAACGTTGTTCCTTTATTGAAAAATCATGTGTTGTATTTTAGAAGTAATTTGCCAATAAAAATACACTTTTCCTTGCGATTATTTTGATATATAAATGATTGTACTTTCATGCTTAGGTATTTTCTATTAAGCAAAATAAATTGTCCACACCCAATGTCCCTCGACGTTAAAGTAAGCATAAAAGTTGACGTTAGTATATATACGAATCAGTTAAATGCTTTTAAATAAATCAACATACTTGAATATTTTGCAGTCACTTAAAATTTCTTGACAAGGTATAATATTAAGACAAGAAACTTTCATTTTTAAGGAATTTTTAGTTTTATCCTATTTCCTTTCCCATAGATTAACGGCCTAGTACGTCACATAAATTTAAAGAAAATATTAAAATATGGAATAGTAGAAAGAAAAAAAGAACATCGCCGTGAAAATAAATTGAAATCTCTACAGAAAGAAGGTTGAAGAAAGAATGTACCCGAATAAAAACAAATATTATATGAAAGGGACACAAACGCGAATACTTAAGACGTGGTAAACTAAAACGCAAAATAATTGTAGACGTTAAACTTATGCAAAACCGTATTTTCCAACAAAAACATAGACCGGTCGTTAATTTAAAATGTCACATCAATATTTGTTTCAAACCCGTATCTAACATACGAAATATTCAAAATGTCCGTGTACGGGAGTACTGCACTTTAGCGGGCGCTAATTTACGCGAATATTCACGTGACTGAGTCTAGTAATTGTTTTTTTATGGGGGCTGCCGCCCCCACAGCCCTGCTTTTTATCGCTCAAACGCCGACAGGAGTTTGACAGGAGATTTAAATTGGCTGACATTGTAACACCAACATGGCCGACCTGCGCCCGCTAAAGTGCAATCTAGCCCCGGGTACTTGATAAATTTCATTTTCTGCGCTGCGAATGATAGCGTCAAAAAGACAGAATTTAACGTATTTTTTTTTCATGTAACGTCAAGGGTCACCAGTATTTGACGTTCCGTCCTAGCAAATGAATGTTGTTTCTTAATAAGACATGAACTGTCCTTGAAATCACAATTTTTGTTAAAGCACGAATATGGAACCTCGCAAAATCAAATGTAGTAATCGTCCAAATAAGAAGTATAAAGTACATGTAGATGAGAAACTTCAGTACACACAGCACACAATTATGATATAATTGAAGACTTTGTTTGACTGGGACTGTATATGGCCAGACCACTGCCCTTGATTGAGCGCAACTCAGCATTCACAAGTTTGACAGTAAATACTAGAAATACAAAACTTAATACATCCCAAACGTCGGAGTTCGTAAATATCTTTATCATGGAAGCTTTGATGCAGGTTTCTAATATTTGGATATTCGTTAGGACAATAAAACAATTATATCGGACTTTTTTAGAGTATGCTGAAAACTATTGTGTTGTTTATTTTGGATCATGCATCCTTTCTTGCGTAAACTGTATATGTTTCTTTCTGTTTTATCGTGTTACCTATTGCAGTTCCATCCAACATGTTGTGCTGGGAGCTGGTAGCAAGCAGTCCCAATGTTAACATCTGAGAATGGATTCTACCATTCTAAAGTATCAGGAATCTGATTGGTTGTAATGGAGCACATCATCAGAACTGACCAATGGCAAGCTTGATATCTGAGACTGATTTCCATTCTAATGTTTAATCACCTTGCAACTGATCAGTGTCTTTTACATCTACCCCATAATTCCAAACAGGAATCTAGACTACCGGGCCTTAGTCTAGATTCCTGTTCCAAACAAACTTGTTGCTTCGACAAGGGATTTACAAAAAATTCACTTAATAACATGAACAAAATCCTAGCACTAACAGAAAATGATATTCCTAAATGAATGCACAAAATCGCACGCATGCACAGAATTGCGGATAGGCACATGAATCCTCCAGACGGTTACATTCACATTAAGGACTGTTAACTTAAAGTTATTGAGAACCTTTCCTGGCATTATTGAAATATAGCAGACAGTGCTATTCTGGATAATGGCTACGATCTGGATCTTATCCGTTTCAGAGTAAACCCTTCGCGTTCTGAAACTGGTATTAGAATTTAGTCCTAGCAGTTGGCAGTAGAAACCTGTTGCTGAATAGAACACACTCAGTGTACATGTAGCATTTGTGTGAAATGTCTGACCGCGTCTATGTTTATTCATGCATTTCACATTTAATGCTAAGGGATAAAACGGGAGTGCGTTGCAAAGACAATAATGGATTATACAAATCTAACCATTAACTGATATCCATTCTTTCAATTCCGCGCTTAAGCGAAAGAATTAATTATATTTTCAATTCCCTTTCCATTTAATGCCATATCATAATAATAAACTTACTTAGACGTTAATGAAAAAACCCGATTGTTACTTTTTGCCACGTACAGTACTCGTATGTTGAAAATTTATTATGACGTCAAATTTAAAATACCTTCATCTACCTATTATATTATATAAATATCACATCCCATTGGGGGAAACAGTACGAAATGTTAACCCGAGAGAAGTAATGTCAACCGAGGTGAAAAAAATTCTATATTTGAATGGTTTGCTGTGCAACGGAAGAGATATTATCGAAACATGTGCAATCGAATCTAAATGTAAACAATCCGCGCCATTTTGAACAAACAAACAAAATCGCCAAACAAACACATAAGTGGAAAAATATTATTTTATATTTGAGAGAGCTGAAGGATAAGGCAAGTAATAATTGTATTTTCGTACAAAAAAAGGAATCTTAGAACTGTTGAAAGACATTAATATCCACAAGGCTACTGGACCTGATAATATTTCAGGAATTTTATTAAAGAGTGACTGCGAAGAGGCAGCTGATGCTTTGGTACTGATCTTTCAGACCTCGTTGAACTGTGGTAAACTTCCATCAGCCTGGAAAGAAGCATTTATTACCCCTTTGTTTAAGAAAGGTGACAAGAACACAGCATCGAATTAAAGACCGGTTTCTCTTACATCTATCTGTTGTAAATTACTTGAACATATAATACATAGTACAGTTGTTAGACATCTAGAACAGCATGGAATTCTTAATGATGCGGAACACGGATTTCGCAAATCAAGGTCATGTGAATCCCAACTTATTATCACCATACAGGACTTAGCAAACAGTCTCAACGCAGGTGACCAAGTAGATGCCATATTGCTCGATTTTAGTAAGGCATTCGATAATTAAGTGCCACATCAACGCCTATTGACAAAGTTGCGACGCTACGGGGTACGGGGACATTTACTTGATTGGATCTTGGACTTCCTAACAGGTAGAACTCAGACAGTAGTCCTCAAAGGACAGCATTCTTCCCGCGCACCTGTAACATCCGGCGTGCCACAGGGAGCCGTCCTAGGCCCACTCTTGTTCCTTGTTTATATCAATGATATGCCGGACTGTGTCTCATCCACTTCAGGCCTCTTCGCCGATGACTGCTTATTATACCGCGTTATTAAATCCACTACTGATGCACGCAAACTTCAAGAAGATAAACTTCAAGAATGGGAAAATAAGTGTCTTATGCAATTTAACCCAGACAAGTGTGAGGTCATTAGAGTCACCAAAAAGCGCTCTCCTATCATAACAACATATAACATTCATGGAAAAGCTTTATCTACTGTCAAAACAGCTAAGTACCTTGGTGCTAATATTTCTTCTGATCTTTCTTGGAACAATCACATAAACATTACCTGTCGTAAAGCAAATAACACGCTTAGTTTTCTAAGAAGAAATACATTCAAGTGCTCACCAAAGGTCAAGGAGATGTGCTACAAGTCATTAGTCAGACTTATCATAGAGTACTCGTCCACTGTCTGGGATCCTTTCACCCAATGTAATATTAATAAACTAAAACAAGTACAAAGAAGAGCTGC
>JAZAYU010000544.1:0-163866 GCA_038501625.1 Corbicula japonica | reverse complement strand
TCTTCAAAAGCACCATCTTCGTACCATAGTCATCCAATTTCGAGCCTGAAATATTGAAGAATTCTATCAACTCTCTTGTTGAAGCATAAAGTAAAACAGATTAAACACCTAAGAAAATTGCCATTGTCAGCTTTTACCAAGTACAGCTTTCATGTGCCTTGAACATGTCCTTCTAGCGTTCTTAATTAGCCCGAAGAAGATTATGTCCGTTGTGTTATACTGATGCTAGATTTCTTCTCTACTGAATCTCTTCTGGTATACAAAACTGCTTGCTGGTAAAAATAACAACTTTTTCGCCATTTACTACATGAATACACATTTTTTCACAAGAGCAATCAGTGTAGATCCAGATCAGTGGTCATATCTGTGGATCTACACTGTTTGCTCATTGGTCAGAAATTACCTAATCTGATCCAGATCAGTAAGCATTGCGAGCAGGCTGTTCTGGATCTACACTGGTCATCCATGGGATCTGATAAAAGCCATATACCAGATCAGTAGGCATTGCGAGCAGGCTGTTCTGGATCTACACTGGTCATCCATGGGATCTGATAAAAGACATATACCAGATCAGTAAGCACTATGAGCAGGCTGTTCTGGATCTACACTGGTCATCCATGGGATATGATAAAAGCCATATACCAGATTAGTAAGCATTGTGAGCAGGCTGTTCTGGATCTACACTTGTCATCCATGGGATCTGATAAAAGCCATATACCATGAAGTAAAGAGTAACTTACTGATAGTAATACATATACAATGTACCAAGTTCCTTCCATGCAATAAATCAAACATCTAAATTATTTAACCATTTCCTCCATATAATCACCTTCAAATTTGTGCAGTTGGATCAGAATCTACACTGTAACCTTTTTGATTCGTTTAACATGTTCTGACCAAAATGCGACCAGTGTTGATTCCGATCAGACGGCACTAATGTGCCATCTGATCTGGATCTACACCAGTCACACATGCCAGCTGATCTGGATCTACACCAGTCACACATGCCAGCTGATCTGGATCTACACCAGTCACACAGATCTGGATCTACACTAGTCACACATGCCAGCTGATCTGGATCTACACCAGTCACACATGCCAGCTGATCTGGATCTACACCAGTCACACATGCCAGCTGATCTGGATCTACACCAGTCACACATGCCAGCTGATCTGGATCTACACCAGTCACACAGATCTGGATCTACACCAGTCACACATGCCAGCTGATCTGGATCTACACCAGTCACACAGATCTGGATCTACACCAGTCACACAGATCTGGATCTACACCAGTCACACAGATCTGGATCTACACCAGTCACACAGATCTGGATCTACACCAGTCACACAGATCTGGATCTAAACCAGTCACACAGATCTGGATCTACACCAGTCACACAGATCTGGATCTACACCAGTCACACAGATCTGGATCTACACCAGTCACACAGATCTGGATCTACACCAGTCACACAGATCTGGATCTACACCAGTTACACAGATCTGGATCTACACCAGTCACACAGATCTGGATCTACACCAGTCACACAGATCTGGATCTACACCAGTCACACAGATCTGGATCTACACCAGTCACACATGCGTAAAATACGAATATATGGAGTAGAGGGTTAACAATATACTGAATAATACAGTTTCCATCATATCCATAATCCTTCTGTACAGAACATACACCTGGTGGCTTACAACATACTGAATAATACAGTTTCCATCATATCCATAATCCTTCTGTACAGAACATATACTTGGTGGCTAAAAACCGGTCAACAATCATGGAACTGATGCTGCAACATTCTACCACACCTGAAAAATACAAATATAATTTATTAAAATTTAATTCAGTTTGATTGTCTTTGAAATAATTTCACATCGGCCGGCATCTAGTTCCAGTTTAAAGCGTACTCAATCCCATCATGTTCATTTTATGTATACCAAACTGTCGGATAGGTAATGACAGGAGATTAAATGTCTCCCGGCGTGTAATTATATGATACGGTATCTATCAAAACTTGCATTTTATGTGTATTGAAATAAAAATGCAAAATCTCATTTTTGAGTGTTTTACGATGTTTTGGACCTAACAAAATGCTAGTCGTCGGAGGTACATTTTTTGTTGCGGAAGAAAAAAGTGCAAATAATTTTTGCAATCGGGTTTCAGACATAAAGACTATAATATCATGGGACCGTTTTGCACCAAACGCAGACAAAGTATGGTATTATTTAACAGTTGAATTTGTCAAAAAAAGGAAAGATAGCAGGGGTTAGCTTTCACACCTTGTCAATGGTAATATACATACAGTGAGGGTAATGTAAAAAAAATGAAATATGCATATCAGGAATGGCCACATCCAGCATACACAGCCTCCCCACACAGCCAAAAAGTAGAGAGGAAAAGAGAGCATGGTATTATAATAATTAGTTTCAAAATGGACGCCACAAACAAATAACAAAAGTGAGAACCAGAGGGGTTACCGCCTTGGAACGGTCAGTGGCAAAACAAAATGCCACTGGGGGTTTAAACCAGGTTCTAGGGTGCACCAACCTCACACTTGCCCCAACAGGTTCTCGTATTACAAAACAAGTACAAATTGTCTTGGTGAAATAACTCCAACCCATCCATCAGCTCAACAATGTTGCATGCAAAAGCATACAAACATATAAACATAAGAATTTAATAGCATTGCAAAGCCAAAGGGCGGGTACTCAATAATCTCACCGAGACCAGAGCATCTGGAGTAAAATCAGCAAGAACACGATGACAGGGATAAAAGAAACAAATCGAGCTTCTAGGTTCTTTTAAGAAAAGATTTCCCCATAAACCTTCATAAACTCTTAAACCCCTGCCACCGTCGTGCAACCAAAGAGGTAAGCAAAATGATCAACTGTAGATGGGTTAATCACCAGGCCTGCAGAGCGCTGTAAAATATCATGTTGGTAACCTTTCTTTTTAAATTTACAGATGGTTTTTACGAATAACCGGGAGAAATTAACATCGCCTTTTATCTTCTTAAGTTTATAAATTAAATCTCCATAAAAAACTGGCTGTGAAATTCCTTGTTGCAAAAGTGATTTTAAACTGCACCTGTATTTATGAATTAAATCTGGATATCGGCGATAAAACTTGCAAAAGGTTTTCCTTAATTTGTGATAACGATAACCTTGTTTTAAAAGTTTTTCTGTAATGCAAAGATTACGTTCATTGAAATCATTAACAGCAAGCTCTTGAAAAGCGAACAAGTTGTGTGATATAAACCCCGTAAGATGTAGCACGAGGAACATCGCCGTCTAAAAACGGAAAATTTACTATATTAAAATTAAAATCATCTCTTTTATCATAAATTTTAGTAGTGACGTAACCATTTTCAATGGACAGATTTAAATCAAGGAAGTTTGCTTGCTTTTCTGTAGTGTTCGCTTTATTAAGCTGTAGTTCTTTAGGATAAATCTTATTAACTAGTGATGGAAAATGGTTATTATCTATATTTAATAAATCATCAAGGTACCTCGAAGTGTTGTTAAAAGCTGTAATAATATCATCTTGATGTTCTGTAGAAAGAGATAACATAAAATCTCTTTCATAACAGTATAAAAACAGATCAGCAACAAGGGGTGCACAATTAGTACCCATTGGAATGCCTATTACTTGTTTATAAATAGAGGTACCAAATCTCAAATAAATATTATCCAATAAAAATGTGAGCGCCTGGATAAGGTCTTGACAGGTCCATGAAGTATAATTATCATAAGAACCATCTGTAAAGAATGCCCTGTGTTCATTACAGGCGATAAATATTTTATTTTCTCTAGCAAAAGTTTTTTCAATGAGACTGGTTAGCTTGTCTCTTATTAAATTATGAGGGAGAGAAGTATACAAGGTAGAAAAATCATATGTAGACAAACAAAACGCCTGAAAATTATTTGATTTAAGTTTCTTCAAAACGTCATATGAATTTTTTATAGACCAAAATAAATTTTTGCCAGTAGTTTCAAAAACTTTATCGCAATACCTAATTACATGTTCTTTTATAGCTGTAAGACAAGATGTTAAGAGCACGGATAACTTTGTTGTTGTACAAGAACTAGAGTTAGCGATAAATCTTGCTTTGTACGGTGTTTTGTGCATTTTAGGCAACCAATACATAGTAGGTACTTTGTCTTGTTTCGGCTCAACACTGATTCTAAATTTTGTAATTTGTAGAGTGTGTGCAGTAACAATATCACTCTCATTTAAGAATGAGAATTAAGAATTTTTTTATTATATTTTTAGTTATTTGTAACTGGTTATGATAAAAGTTATTTTGTTATTTCAACTGGTTGATTTTTGCAAATTTTATGTCTGAGTCAGGGATAGGGGGTTAACTAAATCAATGTGAAAATCTGAGCAACCCCACTGAATCCCCTCTGGATCCGCTCTATTGTTGTGCCCACTTTACTGTCATCCAGTGAAATTATGGTTGTGGGTAAAACCCTGACCAGACCCAGACCCAGACCAGACCCCGGAAACTAACGATTAGGTACGGAAATCTTAGCTCGTTTCCGACAATCGTCTAAAATAATAACGGTGACTAGGAAATGCAGTTATTGAAATTATTGAAATTTGTTCAAGATTAAGCATTCTATAAGATATAGGCGCATTAGATTTTTTCAAATTCTAATTGAGATTTGCCTTAAAGGATGTGAAAGCAGAATTACATAAAAGGCATGATAAGGTCATTCACTTTTGGGATTGTATTAATATTATAATCAATTGGGTACGCAATTAAATTCTATGAAATTCTTTTAGTCATAAATGCAAATTATAGACTAGAAATGTGTCCATAGGACACGGATGCCCCCGCTATGCATGTTTGTCATGGTGAACATTTATACCAAGTTATTTGAAAATCCAATAAGTAATAACAAACTCACAGCCCAGACAAGAAAATTCTGGTTCTGGTTTTAGTAATAGTGACCTTGACCTTGGACCTACAGGCATGGGAATTGTACACAACATAACGCCTTGTCATAGTGAACATTTGTGCCAAATTATTTTGAAATCACTCTGTTAATAACGAAGTTATAGCCAGTACAAGAAATTTCTATTTTTTGTAACAGTGACCTTGACCTTGGACCTACAGGCATGGGTATTGTACACAACACATCGTCTTGATATAATGAACATTTATACCAAGTTATTTTAAAATCCTTTTATAAGAAATAACAAAGTAACAGAGCAGACAAGATTTTTATAACAAAATTCTATTTTTAGTAACAGTGACCTTGACCTTTGACCTTTAGGCATGGGTGTTGTACACGACACACCGCCTTATCATGGTGAACATTTGTGCCAAGTTATTTTGAAATCCCTCCATTCATAAGGAAGTTACAGCCTGGACAAGAAAATTCTATTTTTAGTAACAGCGACCTTGACCTTGGACCTAGAGGCATGGGTATTGTACGCGACACACCTTCTTGATATGATGAACATTTATACCAAGTTATTTTAAAATCCAATACGAAATAACAAAGTTACAGAGCGGACAAAATTTTTCCAACAAAATTCTATTTTTAGTAACAGTGACCTTGACCTTAGACCTACAGGCATGGGTGTTGTACCCGACACACCGCCTTGTCATGGTGAACATTTGTGCCAAGTTATTTTGAAATCCCTCCATTCATAAGGAAGTTACAGCCTGGACAAGAAAATTCTATTTTTAGTAACAGTGACCTTGACCTTGGACCTACAGGCATGGGTATTGTACGCGACATACCGTCTTGATATGGTAAACATTTATACCAAGTTATTTTAAAATCCAATAAGAAATAACAAAGTTACTGAGCGGACAAGATTTTTCCAACAAAATTCTATTTTAAGTAACAGTGACCTTGACCTTGGACCTACAGGCATGGGTGTTGTATGCGACACACCGCCTTGTCATGGTGAACATTTGAGCGGACACGATTTTCGAACATACACACACACTGACACACACAGCCAGGGTGAACACTATATCCTTTCCGCGCCCGACTCTGTTTTCCGGACGGACGTCCGTAACGTATTTAAACGTGACAAAATTTTGACTTCCCAAAACCCGACCCTGTTTTACTGGAGGTCGCCCGAAACGTAATTAAACGTGTGCTTTTTTCACGATTTTAAAAACCATAACGTAAATCTGCGTAAATTTTATTTTAGTGCCCGTTGAAAAGTGTATGTTTGAATAAAGCATATACGCTTTTGTCCGTTACCGGAATTCTACCTTTTAAAGAAATTCGGAATTTTCAACATGGTAAGAAACCCGTGTAAAACACGTTATCTAAATCTAACGTTACGGTCTTTCTTCTGTAAAAAAGGTGGAAAAAAGCATATCAAGAATAGTGTGTTAAAATCCCGAATTTCAACGCTCTTTTACGTAATTTGTGAAAAATTCGGTTTATCGCAGGAAGACTGTAATGTAAAATTCCGTAAATTAATTAATCTAATTAACATGATTAACAGTAATTAATTTTTATGCCATTGCAAAAAATGTCATTTTTAAGTAATTACTAGGTAGATATAGGATTTTTTTAATATAATGAATAACTGTTTTGGAGCCACTTTTTTATTTTGACAATGAAAGATGAAGAAACAGCAACACATGTAATTAGATTTTTTTTCTTAAAATTGAACTTTTTAAAATTACTAATTTTCTTATCAGATTATCTAGGTCAAATGTATTCAATTTCTTACTAAATTATATTTGAGAGAAAATATGTGATGCATTCAAATGACTAATGGTTTTAAAATACTGATCGATGATTCCGCATTCTTTTAAATAGCCACCAAAGTAAGGACTTTTTTAAAAATGAAAAATAAATTGACGGGTTTCAGACGAAAAAACAGGGTCGGGTTTTGAAAAGCGATTTTTTTGACACGTTTAAATACGTTTCGGGTGTCTTCCTGTAAAACAGGGCCGGGTTTTGGGAAGTCAAAATTTTGTCACGTTTAAATACGTTATGGTCGTGGAAAGGATATGCCCTTCCGCCATTACATGGCGGGGGCACAAAACAAGTTTATTGATGTTTCGATTGTGTTTTTACTTATCTAAGCTAGCTGTGCGACAAAAGATCTCATTATGTGTTATTTGGTATAAATCCGTACCCGTATCGCTCAGCAATTTAAAAAAAGCGTAATATGACAATTTATGCAGACTTGTTATTTTAAAATGGTATGAAACATATTGTCTGGTGTAATAAATTTTTCAAAATCATTTTTTCACAACTGGTGATAACGTATTTAGCAAAAATTGCGAAAAACAGAAGATAAACCAATGTTTTTTCTCTGACTTTTGTCGGGCACAGTATGATTATGGAGATTGTAAAGCAATCTTTGTTATTTCTGAAATTTATTATTTCATATTTCTATATTGAAAAGAATAAGAATAAAAATGATTTAAACCTTCAAAAAGTACGAACCGCTAATAAGCACACAAGACGTATTTGTTTTGTACCGTATTGTCGGAAACGAACGAAGATTTCCGTACCCAATCGCTAGTTTCCGAAGTCTGGTCTGGATCTGGTTTTGGTCAGCGTTTTTCCCACAACTGAAATTATTGTAAGACTTGTTATTTTATAATAGCATCTATAATCAACCAGTGTAATAATAGATAGCATGCAGAAATTCACACTCATTTTATGAAGTCGTCAAAGTCATGCTAGTGCCTACGTTGTCAACAAATTAATGTACACCATTTCGGATAGTTCGGATATCGCAACATCCTTCAACAAGAATCATCGATCCATGTGACTTGACCAGGAACAAAATAATTTCAGACTTATCATATAACAATTCTGCACACTAGCTATGCGAGTCTTCAATCTATCTTACCACATTTAAGGTATAAAAAGCTGCAAAATATTTTACTTCTGCTCTTTCTTCGCGCTTTAACAAAAAACATTGAAGAGCTTTTAAGGGTCGTTAATTCAGGTCAAAACGGCCCATGGACACATGTAGACTTCTTCGCTGTACATGTCCCTAAGACCTCTTCGCTGTACATGTCCCTACTTTCAATACATATAATTATATATATTGACAAGTCAATTGTAAGCTGAGATAACACTGCATTCATTTGTCGTACATTTATCGTACAGACATATAGAAGAAGAGACGAAGAAAAAAATATTTGCAAAACTTATAGCATCCCATGCCTTCAGTCCTTGCAATGATTCTGACGGGGTCTTATTTCTTCTTCTTCTTCTTCTTCTTCTTCTTCTTCTTCCAAGTAAACTTCATGTCTCAAATTGAGTATTTTCGAAGTTGGTGAACTGTACATGCGTCGTTGAGGACAAGATTGTGCTATTAAAATTTTGAATATACAGTTAAAAGTTAAAAACACTATAATAATCTCAGCACTGAAACCCTGCAGCTGCAGCCCGGACTTGAAGCCCTCGATAGTATTGGCTGCAACAACTGTATCTGGGAGTGAGTTCCACAGTCGAATGGTACTAGGAAAGAAAGAGGCTTGATGCACCAGAATCCTCAAGTGTGGGACCAGAAATTTCATGCTGTGACCTCTCAGTAGGCAAATGTTGGTCCGGCAAATACGGTTCAATCGGAATAGCTAATAGCTGATGAATTATTCGGTACATCGTAATAACCTTGGCATTGTGTCGACGTTGTTGTAGTGACTCCCAATTTAATTGGTTGAGCATGGTTGTTACGCTGCTCGTTCTACGATAGTCACCAAATACATATATAGCAGCTCTTCTTTGTACTTGTTCTAGTTTATTAATATTACATTGGGTGAAAGGATCCCAGACAGTGGACGAGTACTCTATGATAAGTCTGACTAATGACTTGTAGCACATCTCCTTGACCTTTGGTGAGCACTTGAATGTATTTCTTCTTAGAAAAACTAAGCGTGTTATTTGCTTTACGACAGATAATGTTTATGTGATTGTTCCAAGAAAGATCAGAAGAAATATTAGCACCAAGGTACTTAGCTGTTTTGACAGTAGATAAAGCTTTTCCATGAATGTTATATGTTGTTATGATAGGAGAGCGCTTTAATGACCTCACACTTGTCTGGGTTAAATTGCATAAGCCACTTATTTTCCCATTCTTGAAGTTTATCTAAATCTTCTTGAAGTTTGCGTGCATCAGTAGTGGATTTAATAACGCGGTATAATAAGCAGTCATCGGCGAAGAGGCCTGAAGTGGATGAGACACAGTCCGGCATATCATTGATATAAACAAGGAACAAGAGCGGGCCTAGGACGGTTCCCTGTGGCACGCCGGATGTTACAGGTGTGCTGGAAGAATGCTGTCCTTTGAGGACTATACTGTCTGAGTTCTACCTGTTAGGAAGTCCAAGATCCAATCAAGTAAATGTCCCCGTACCCCGTAGCGTCGCAACTTTGTCCAAAGGCGTTGATGTGGCACTTTAATTATCGAATGCCTTACTAAAATCGAGCAATATGGCATCTACTTGGTCACCTGCGTTGAGACTGTTTGCTAAGTTCTGTATGGTGATAATAAGTTGGGATTCACATGACCTTGATTTGCGAAATCCGTGTTGCGCATCATTAAGAATTCCATGCTGTTCTAGATGTCTAACAACTGTACTATGTATTATATGTTCAAGTAATTTACAACAGATAGATGTAAGAGAAACCGGTCTATAATTCGATGCTGTGTTCTTGTCACCTTTCTTAAACAAAGGGGAAATAAATGCTTCTTTCCAGGCTGATGGAAGTTTACCACAGTTCAACGAGGTCTGAAAGATCAGTACCAAAGCATCAGCTGCCTCTTCGCAGTCACTCTTTAATAAAATTTCTGAAATATTATCAGGTCCAGTAGCCTTGTGGATATTAATGTCTTTCAACAGTTCTAAGATTCCATTTTTTGTACGAAAATACAATTATTACTTGCCTAATCCTTCAGCTCTCTCAAATATAAAATAATATTTTTTCCACTTATGTGTTTGTTTGGCGATTTTGTTTGTTTGTTCAAAATGGCGCGGATTGTTTATATTTAGATTCGATTGCACATGTTTCGATAATATCTCTTCCGTTGCACAGCAAACCATTCAAATATAGATTTTTTTTTTCACCTATTTTTTTAAAATTGAATTTATGCATATGTATAGAAAATTTGGAAAAATAGTAGTTATTCGAAAATAACTTTTCCTAGTAGGTTAAAAAGTCAAATATCTGACCAAAATTCGAAGTCTATCCGACGTAATTTTCCGACGTCTAAACGACGTCGGGTGTTTACTTGGCGTGATCAAATTATAATATTATAGGTAGATGAAGGTATTTTGAATTTGAGGTCATAATAAATTTTCAACATACGAGTACTGTACGTGGCAAAAAGTAACAATCGGGTTTTTTCATTAACGTCTAAGTAAGTTTATTATTATGATATGGCATTAAATAGAAAGGGAATTGAAAATATCATTAATTCTTTTGCTTAAGCGCGGAATTGAAAGAATGGATATCAGTTAATGGTTAGATTTGTATAATCCATTATTGTCTTTGCAACGCACTCCCGTTTTATCCCTTAGCATTAAATGTGAAATGCATGAATAAACATAGACGCGGTCAGACATTTCACACAAATGCTACATGTACACTATGTTATATTCAGCAACAGGTTTCTACTGCCAACTGCTAGGACTAAATTCTAATACAAGTTTCAGAACGCGAAGGGTTTACTCTGAAACGGATTAGATCCAAATCGTAGCCATTATCCAGAATCGCACTTTCTACTATATTTCAATAATGCCAGGAAAGGTTCGCAATAACTTTAAGTTAACAGTCCTTAATGTGAATGTAACCGTCTGGGGGATTCATGTGCATATCCGCAATTCTGTGCATGTGTGCGATTTTGTGCATTCATATAGGAATATCATTTTCTGTTAGTGCAAGGATTTTGTTCATGTTATTAAGTGAATTTTTTTGTAAATCCCTTGTCGAAGCAACAAGTTTGTTTGGAACAGGAATCTAGACTAAGGCCCGGTAGTCTAGATTCCTGTTTTGGAATTATGGGTTAGATGTAAAAGACACTGATCAGTTGCAAGGTGATTAAACATGAGAATGGAAATCAGTCTCAGATATCAAGCTTGCAATTGGTCAGTTCTGATGATGTGCTCCATTACAACCAATCAGATTCCTGATACTTTAGAATGGTAGAATCCATTCTCAGATGTTAACATTGGGACTGCTTGCTACCAGCTCCCAGCACAACATGTTGGATGGAACTGCAATAGGTAACACGATAAAACAGCAAGAAACATATACAGTTTACGTAACACGATAAAACAGAAAGAAACATATACAGTTTACGTAACACGATAAAACAGCAAGAAACATATACAGTTTACGTAACACGATAAAACAGCAAGAAACATATACAGTTTACGTAACACGATAAAACAGCAAGAAACATATACAGTTTACGTAACACGATAAAACAGAAAGAAACATATACAGTTTACGTAACACGATAAAACAGCAAGAAACATATACAGTTTACGTAACACGATAAAACAGCAAGAAACATATACAGTTTACGTAACACGATAAAACAGCAAGAAACATATACAGTTTACGTAACACGATAAAACAGCAAGAAACATATACAGTTTACGTAACACGATAAAACAGCAAGAAACATATACAGTTTACGTAACACGATAAAACAGCAAGAAACATATACAGTTTACGTAACACGATAAAACAGCAAGAAACATATACAGTTTACGTAACACGATAAAACAGCAAGAAACATATACAGTTTACGTAACACGATAAAACAGCAAGAAACATATACAGTTTACGTAACACGATAAAACAGAAAGAAACATATACAGTTTACGTAACACGATAAAACAGAAAGAAACATATACAGTTTACGTAACACGATAAAACAGCAAGAAACATATACAGTTTACGTAACACGATAAAACAGAAAGAAACATATACAGTTTACGTAACACGATAAAACAGAAAGAAACATATACAGTTTACGTAACACGATAAAACAGAAAGAAACATATACAGTTTACGTAACACGATAAAACAGCAAGAAACATATACAGTTTACGTAACACGATAAAACAGCAAGAAACATATACAGTTTACGTAACACGATAAAACAGCAAGAAACATATACAGTTTACGTAACACGATAAAACAGCAAGAAACATATACAGTTTACGTAACACGATAAAACAGCAAGAAACATATACAGTTTACGTAACACGATAAAACAGCAAGAAACATATACAGTTTACGTAACACGATAAAACAGCAAGAAACATATACAGTTTACGCAAGAAAGGATGCATGATCCAAAATAAACAACACAACATCTATCAGCATACTCTAAAAAAGTCCGATATAATTGTTTTATTGTCCTAACGAATATCCAAATATTAGAAACCTGCAACAAAGCTTCCATGATAAAGATATTTACGAACTCCGACGTTTGGAATGTATTAAGTTTTGTTTTTCTAGTATTTACTGTCAAACTTGTGAATGCTGAGTTGCGCTCAATCAAGGGCAGTGGTCTGGCCATATACAGTCTCAGTCAAACAAAGTCTTCAATTATATCATAATTGTGTGCTGTGTGTACTGAAGTTTCTCATCTACATGTACTTTATACTTCTTATTGGAATTACTACATTGGATTTTGGCGAGGTTCCATATTCGTGCTTTAACAAAAATTGAGATTTCAAGGACAGTTCATGTCTTATTAAGAAACAACATTCATTTGCTAGGTTAATTTCACTAATGATTCAAATCCGCGATTAGCGCAAGCGCGAAATACGGGAAAATTAAAACCGGAGAAATAAAGTAAGTCCTCTACGGTGTTCCATATGGACAAATTTCATTTTTCATTCCATCTACCGCGATGCACGATGAGACGATGGTGAAATAACGATGAATGCACGATGATGAAAACGCAAAGGCACGATGGCACGATGATGAAAACACGAAGGCAAGATGTTTCGATGGAAAAAACGCGATGGTATATCGCGGTTTAATAATTGTACCATTGTGGTTTTACCATCGTGTCATCGTACCATCGTTGTTTCACCATCGTGCCATCGTCTTCCGGTAGTCATGCGCAATAAAATAATATATCATTTTTATATAAAATTGAAAATCAAAGCTAAAAGCCTTTAATTTTTCATTTATTTAATTATCGCCGTTTATGATCATTACAGTTTTGTAGTACTGTTGAAATGCAATTTTACAAGCCCCAAGTGTATGACTTGTAATAGCCATAAAAGTCACATCTAAGGGACAGTATCGATGGATAACACCGAAAAGGTGTTTTTTAAATATTAATTGCCGTAGGCCCGGTTTCGAACTCGTGACGTTCTGATTAGCAGTTAAGCAAACTAAACTCCCACGCTGCTGCGACCTTTAGGTCTAACACTTGCTTATACTTTTTTCTTTGATCCCATCATAGCCTTGCCGATCTAGTTAGGAATGTCCAATATAAGTTGTAATGTCCGATTTTGTAATTTAAGCAAATGATATATGTATAGTAAAATTCCTGGATATAATATGTGCACAGACATTTTTTCAGAATTAAGACGTTCATCATATAATATATTACAACTAATAATTTAAGATTGTTTTCAATATTTGAACAAAAGTATGGTTACCATAGACACTTGCCAAATTCGGTCACTAAGCTGTGCCCATAAAAGAACCCCATCTTTTTCTTATACTTCATACATTTTCATAAAATATTGCGACTGCTTCATCGGTACGATGGTGAAACAACGATTGTACGATGGTGAAACAACGATGGCACGATGATGTAACAAAGATGGTACGATGGTGTAACAAAGATGGTACGATGGTCAAACAACGATGGTACGATGGTGAAACAACGGTGACACGATGTTAAAACAACGATGGTACAATCGTGAAACAACGATAGTACGATGGTGAAACCACCATGGTTCGATGATGAAACCGCGATATTACATCGCGTTTTCACCATCGTACCATAGTGCCTTCGTGTTTTCACCATCGTGCCATCGTGGTTTCACCATCGTGCATTTGCATTTCCGTCATCGTGCCATCGTACCATCGTGATTTCACCGTTGTACAATCCTGCATCGCGGTATAGGGAGAGAAAAGAAAAGTTTGTCCATTCGGAACACCGTAGTCCACAGTACGCATTAATTATGTACGTTTTCAGTCACTGTCATACTTAAGGGATAAAATTCACGTCACCTGATATGTAACATGTAACATTCTGGTCCAACCCGCACCTCATCCATCTCTTTGATGAGTTGGAAATTCATTTATATTATAACTTTCAGTTTGCCTTTATTTTACTATATTCTAAGAGATGGTAGCTGTATAAACATTAGATTTACACTAAAAAATCCGAAATAAAAACTTCGTAATACTGTGATTTCACTAGTTTTCGCGGTGTACTAATTTTCGTGGTGTACTAATGTTCGTGGTGTACTAATTTTCGTGGTGTTCTAATGTTCGTGGTGTACAAATATTCGTGGTGTACTAATATTTTCGTGGTGTACTAATGTTCGTGGTGTACTAATTTTTGTGGTGTTCTAATGTTCGTGGTGTACAAATATTCGTGGTGTACTAATATTTTCTTGGTGTACCAATTTTCGTTGATTTCGTGGGCAGATCGATTAAAGAATTCAAAACAACCACGAAATCTATCGCAGAACTTGAAGGATATACAAATCCATGAAATTATAAACCCTCAAAAATGTAATTTAACCTAAAACCACGAAATTGTATTCCCACAAATATAAGTGGATTTACAGTAGGATGAGGTTGCGCTGCTTTAACAATGGAATTCATAAAATCCAATATAATTACGAGTTTGCATATTACAGTAAAACCCATGATAAAGACCTACGCGGAATTAAGACCACCTCGATAATAAGATCACTATTTAAAAGTCCCTTTTCACAATTTTGCAATATTGTTCATCCCCAAGTTTATACAAACCCTTTATAAATACCACTTTAGTCCATTCCCAGATGTGGTCTTAAAAGCGAGGTTTCACTGTATTTTCAATTTTGTTAATAAAACTGTCACTTTTTTAAAATAGTTAACAACATTTTAAACGTTGTGCTGACTGTTGTCAAACCTTTTTGTTTATTTGAACGAAGTACAAGTGCGATTTATGAAACGAACACATTTATATTCCTTTAACTTTGTTATTGTGTATATTGTGTAACAATATATTGTTACGTAGTTTGGGGAATAATATGTTTTTTTTTGTAAACAATTGTTGCCAACCTAATCAGGTATATGTAAATTCACATCAGTGACTCTTAGAATGGGGGCTCAAGTGCGCTCAGGTCGTACTTATCCAAACCTAAAAAAAATAATTAGTTTGTGCCTGATTCCCACCAACTCTGACTGTCTGCCCTGTCTGTCTGTCTGTCTGTCTGTCTGTCTGTCTGTCTGTCTGTCTGTCTGTCTGTCTGTCTGTCTGTCTGTCTGTCTGTCTGTCTGTCTGTCTGCCTGCCTGTCTCCCTGTCTTGCCCTGCCCTGCCCTGCCCTGGTCTGTCTGTCTGTCTGTCTGTCTGTCCTATTATGAAATGAATTTTGCCAGCGGTCCTCTTTGAGAAAGTGGCATTTTCCCTGTAATTAATAAATGACCACGTGACAAAAAATATCAGCACATATTATTAGTGACTAGATGACACCGAAAACTCCAATTTTAAAATTTCCTGTCATGATTGTTTTGCCATTTAAACAGTTAGGCAACAAACAAAAACCAAATACTTACGATTAGTTGCTGGTATATGTTTACTACGAATTATCTGTACATTGTTGACTTAAAAAATGTGATGATTTATCTACACGATGGCACACCACAAATTTGCCACATAACATATACATAAATATGTTTTCGCGATAACACTAGATTATACATAATAAATTTGTCGGATATGAACAACCACTAAGTGGTTTTAATCTTGCAGCAATGTTGATATTAAATGACCTTATGTAATGTATTAGGATTTATTTTGATGAATATGATACTTTTACCCTCTATGGAATTGTAAACTCTCGGAAAATTATGTTGCTGAAGAAATGTCAAGATTTACAGTAATCATTTATGTAGCCTGATATATATATTAAAGGTGGTTAATTACTCTTTTTGATTATCACATATCTTTATTTAATCTATAAATTGATATTAATTCATTAGATTGATGTTCAGCGTCTTTGATTTGTGGTATTGCTTGAATTATTTGAACAACCAAGTTATCGTCTGTTACATGTATCTTAGCTCTTAAACATTTGCATTTTTAATCGGTAACATAAAATTGCTTTAACGGCCCACATAACACAAAGCAGAATTTTATGTTTCGAGTAGCATTACACTTTTTTAAACATATGTACACGTACCGCTTAAAATATATTAAAACGTGAAAGTTTAATTGAAACCAAGCATATATACACATGTAACCCAGGCAATATTTTATGCCAGCTTGCGTTTTACGTCAATGTTTGTGATCGTTTACTCACCGTGTATGTGTATACATGTATTCAACTGCCTAACTGTATTCCAGGTAGGCAGTGACGTATCTTGTATTGTGTGGTTCAGTGAGTGAGTGGTTGGTGAGCGATTTCACAAAAACAAAACAACACGCATGAATTCCCAAACCCCGCAAAACCCTCTTTGTTTCTCTTTTCCATCTATTTGCCCGGCACTCCGACTCTTACCTTTGTGGATTACAGATCAGTTTAAACTTTGGTTCTGTTAATTTACATAGATCTTATTCCTTAAGTATACTGATTGCATATTCGGTATATTCATTACTTAAGGTTTAATTAAAACTAGACCACAGATCCTGGTAAGAATTTATTTATTGTTTTACGAATAGATCAGTTATAATTATGTGAGTTGCTGAAATAATCTGTTTGATTCCGTTGCAATTCTGTGATTTTTTATCTTGTCTATTTCATGAATGTAAATATTTATTCTTTATGTTTTAGACTATTTATGTATTATTACATAAATTCTAAATCATCGACTAGTGGTTTATCTTGAAACCCTGCCCTGGTGACACACATTTTAAAATTGTTTTATTGATTATGATTGTCTACCTTTAAAAAATTACTCAAATTTTATTATATTAATAGTCTTTCTTATCTTTGGAACCCACTTAGATTGCGGAAATGACCTTTTAGATGATAGTTTAGATGTTATCAGCTTGCTATAAATGGACTTCTGAAGTATGTATTTGAAGCGAGCACTTTTGAATAAATAGTTATCTTTGAAATTATTGTCTTTGTTTCATTTTAGTAAATAGTTAATGTAGAGATTTTGTTTGCTGACAATTTCTAGAAATGAAATACTACAGGTCTATAAATTGATTTTTTAAGTAGGGATATGTTACGTTCAAAGTGAACAGAGTCCCAAAGATAGTATAGTAACCGTATTTCGTGTTGCAAACAGTACAAGTAGGTGTTAACGGTATACTATCAGTCATTTAAACTTTATCAACCTCTTCTATCTATTATAAGTCATTTAAACTGTATCAACCTCTTCTATCTATTATAAGTCATTTAAACTTTATCAACCTCTTCTATCTATTATAAGTCATTTAAACTTTATCAACCTCTTCTATCTATTATAAGTCATTTAAACTTTATCAACCTCTTCTATCTATTATAAGTCATTTAAACTTTATCAACCTCTTCTATCTATTATAAGTCATTTAAACTTTATCAACCTCTTCTATCTATTATAAGTCATTTAAACTTTATCAACCTCTTCTATCTATTATAAGTCATTTAAACTTTATCAACCTCTTCTATCTATTATAAGTCATTTAAACTTTATCAACCTCTTCTATCTATTATAAGTCATTTAAACTTTATCAACCTCTTCTATCTATTATAAGTCATTTAAACTTTATCAACCTCTTCTATCTATTATAAGTCATTTAAACTTTATCAACCTCTTCTATCTATTATAAGTACTACTGACTACCCTGTCAATTTTATATCGCGTGGGAAGTAACCCTCATCGTCAGATATAGTTATGTTAAAGTTCAATAATTCCGATATAGAAAATAGGACAGCTCTGAGTTCACGGACTAATTTGTTTTTCAGATGAATATCAAATTCCATTTCAAATCGGGTACAATATTTATATATTAAGTGTATCGTTTTTCTTTGGTTACCTGCCATTCATGATTTCGCTTCCTAGTTCACAGCCACTTCCGTTACATCTGTGTTCATTTGTCTGTCTGCTTAGTAATACCAGATTCGTATCGTCCTTCAAATAATGAGCTTCCTGTTTTTTTCGGCAAAGTTTTCTTATATGTGAGGCTCGAGATCTCTTATTTAAAGCCATGATACTGTTTCCTTCACATTTCAGAAAACATTTTCTGATCGCCCCACCCCTGGTCTGTGCGTTGTTCCTTATATTTCTGAATGATACTTTATAACAACATGTCATTGTCTCGTTGGTTTAGATGGAAATATACAATCTTGTGAACGAGCTATGTTTCGAGTATTATACACGTCTTTGCAATACCCTCATGGCTACCTTAGAAACATATACATCCTTTTGCAGCTTGGATATCATATTATCCAAAAGTCATAATGCCATATATGTGTAAATTATACGGTTAAAGCACTGTTAACTTATTTCATATATTTTAGAAATCAGGATAAACTGAAATAGAGAACCAGAATACTAGTGGTACTTGTAAAAGCGCCATCTGCCTGTCAGACTTTTTATATCGCGACGTCTCTAGACGTATGTCAGAGCAGTGTGATACTAATCAATGACAAAAAAAGTGAAATATGCATATCAGGAATTTCCACATTCAGAAAAAAAACAGCCTCCCCACACAGTCAAGAAGAAGAGGGAGAGAGAGCATGGTTAATAAAATGATCAGTTTCAAAAAGGACAACACAAACAATTAACAAAAATGAGAACCCGAGGGGTTACCGCCTTGGAACAGTCTAGATCCAGGTAAGCCTGCGCATGTACACAGTTGGACCATTGTTATACACTGTTCGCATTTCAATCAGAGAAGAATTTTAATACATCCAGAACACAGTTTAGATCCAATTCAGTCACTTTAAGTCTGCAATTATATGAGGCTCCACACTTCACGCAGTCAGTGATTCATGGTACATCACATATATTAGCGATATTTTGTATTGTGCAGTTAGTAGTATGCACGAATGTTTATGGTAATCGCTGTCGCTGTAAATTGTTTTTGTTCGATTTCCAGTTGGTAACAATACTATTTATTAATAAAAAATCGCCCCGTGCAAAGTAGTCATCTATAAGAGGAGTCGGTTTGATTTTCTGTAAGAGCCATATACATCAATGCTTTACAATAACAGTAGCACGTTCTGTGCAATATGGCGGCCAGCGGAAGTAATTTAGCAGTATCTTTGGTACTAATCGGCCACCGGTGTCATATCATGGTGACTATGTACATTTGTGTACTTTTTCATAAAGACATCAGTTTGCGGAAAGAGATGGAACATGCAAAAAAAACAAAGAATAAATAGTATTAAGGTTGAAATAAGGGAAACTATACCATTATCATGAATTTACGTTATCCATTGACCTTTTCTAGGCGAATTCCGTTATCCAAATTGTTTTAGGTGACCAACAGCAAACATTTTTATTGAAGAAAACACTCATGCTTTTGGCTTAAATGGGGTGGCGTTTGAAATGTCGATGTTTTGGGATTTGATGAGGTAGTTTCGTGTATTAAAAACAGTTTTGTTATATTTTTTAATGACCGTTTGTGTAGTTTTTTTGTATAAATCAGGATTGTAGTGAAATAATTTTCCTGTTTTTTTTTTCTTTATCTGACGGCCGATTCCAAATGTGTGGGTATCAGGGGAAGATTATGACATGGCTTGATTGTTATCTATCGCAAAAGATAAGTATTAAATCACAATAACATAAAATTCATAAAGAACTAACCTCTCCATACTGTTTTCTCCGATCTGGCGATCTATCATTATACTCACAATCTATCGTTAACCGCGATTCTCATTATCAGGGTACATACCGTGTATATGCTCCACGGTCGGAAGGAATATTTCTAGAAAGGTGGTTTGTTTGCAGCAATCTTGCGGGAGTTACATGATAATTTTCAACTTTGTGGCAAAAGTCCCCCTGAAAATTAAATATTGCGACCACAAAAAGGGTTTCTAGCAACCCCACTAAAACCTCTCTTGATCTGTACCTGCTTATATCGTATCGCACACAATACAAATATTATCAGTAATTTTAACTTAATCTTCTGTCTATCCAATGTAATGTACCAATTAGTTGTATCGTCCTCATTGTGAGATATTGGTTTGTTCAAGTTCAATACTTTGATAAACAAAACAGGACATCATATGACAGCTCTAGGATCATGGTCAGATTTGTTTTGTTTGTTTTTATAATACTATACAGTCCAGTTTAAATCGTTTACATCATTTATTAATTATATCAAGTCTTTTGTTGTCCTTCGTTTTGCTGACGTGCATGATGACCGTTCCTAATTCACAGCCACTACAGTTACAACAAGGTTCACTTTTCTATGTGTTTACTAGTTTCGTATCGGGTAAAGTTCTCCAAGAGATGAACAATCTGTTTTGCGGTCACGTGGCTCGAGAATTGTTTACTTGTAGTTGTAAGGTTGAATAACACCAAATCACGCTGTATCCCTCCGTGGTCCATTCGAATGAAGTCCGTTTTAATAATATGCTATTTTTTCTCATCATCTGGGGGCCTCTTAACTGTTAGAAATCGGCCTGTTTTGGCTTGTTTGCAGAAATAACATATCAGGAAAATAAATGAAAGCAATTTCATGCCTATATCTCGTTTGGTAGAGGCGAACTAGTTCCGGATCAGCGGATGTATATTTTTGGCACCGTATTTGCGATACCGCGTTTAAAATAGGGTCTGTCCGGTTAGAGATCAGTAATTTTCTTACAAGTAAGTTAACCCCCTATTTCCTGTGTGTTTTGGAATAGATGAAATGTAGATCTTCACGGCAATATATGGTTGTCTAGAAATTAAGATGACAGAAATCATGTTTAATGTACATTGAATATTGAGAATTTAACATTGAGGTCTATGGGAATTGGATTTACCTTGGTTCAACCTGTAAGCCTCACTGCTCCAATTCAATTATGCGGAAACAATTTATGACCGGTATGGTGAAATCGTTTTGTACATATGAGAATTCACTGGTTACGGCACGCCCACGGGCGGCTAGATATACGGTAGGATTTTACTATGAAAACAGCGAAGAAAACCAAAGCCGTTTGAACGGAAGTTCGTGGTTCTCGCTTTCTCTATTGATTCTTTCATGGATGAAGCGAATCAGTGTGGGAACACCCCTTTTCAATCCTTTAATATCATTGGATATTTAAACAGCAGCTTATCAAAATCGTTGTTTCAAAAGCAACTACTAGAAGTAGGCAAAACGCGGAGTTTCCTTGGTCTTGGTTGTCTAGACGCTTAGACTGAGAGAAGCTCTGATTTAAGGACCTTACGGAACACACATGTCCCTAGGCTCTTACCCAGTCGTTATCAGTAAATGAATGACTGTTGTAAACCAAACCAATATGCATTTGATTGGCTATTGTATGCCGTTTTAATTTCTGCCTGTATCTGTTTAAACTTTTCTTTCTTAGACTTATCGCTCATAATGAAAACATAATATTTATATATTGTTTGTAATAAACAAAAAAGATACATACGTTAATAAAACAAATCAACTAGAATGTTTAAACAACGCAATGAAGGACGGGATATAGTAAATATTGTGCAGAATTTGTGCAACTCAAATTTAAACAAATTTCAGTTTAGTAGGTATTTCAATCATAGCGTACGGCAGTAAATCAGTGACCAGGTTAAGTTGCACCAAATTGCTATCAGTTGAGATAACAGGCATCTAATAATATGATATTAATTAGTTTTTAAATAACACTAACTGGTGTTAAGTTGTTCATCTCCAGCAGCATGCACTTTACCTTTAAACGTGAGGAATGCCACCTATACTTAAACCTCGAGGAAAGATAGCTTAAACTCCAGGAGGATTCTCTGGCGGCTCTATCCGCCAAATTAACTTCTGTAACTTTTCTACTAAAGTAGAGGCAGTCAAAGATTTCCTGGGATATTCGTCCCTAGAATGTTTCGACCCTTGTTTAGACTAATGCACAGTAATCCACGCATCGCTGATAAATATTAAACGAAAACAGTCAATACAATTAAAAATGTGCTGTAAAAAGATTTAAGAAAATTAAAAATTTAAAGCAAAATATCTCATTGAATCTTAAATAACAAAATGGTGTCGAAGTTTCAAACACCTATGATGTCTGTAATTTTTCGTTGTATGTTTGCATTGCTGTAAGGGTTTCCTCGGTGTGTGTATGAAATTAAACTCTGTTAAAGGTCTATGGGTGTAAATGAAGACATCATTGTCGGTCATCCTGATGACCGACATATTATAATGGACCAAACTTGAGCTTTCTACCTGAACACCGGTTAACAGCGATGTAAAGCAAAGTTCACGGACCAGACGGAACGGATAGTTTAGAAAAGTGGACTCTTACTAAGTCGTTATTTATGGATAGACTCTTACTCAGTCGTTATCTATGAAAACCTAGAGGCCTCTTATTGGATGTTAAGCGACCTCATATATGGAGTCTGTACCTATTCTTAAATTCTTTCTCCAGCTTCTGATCAGCTAGGATTATTACTCATAACAATATTTCCGACGAAGAACAATAAACATATACATGGATTTTGTCTAGTAAATGTATACTGTGTATGATAAACAAAAGATGTACAGCTTATGACTCTAATAGCAACTACAATGTGTAGAGAGCACTGAACAGAGATTAGCTAATTATTTTGCTTTATTTTCTTATCTACGAACTTCTGCAGCATTTTGTGAAACTCGGGGACATGGGTATCACGGGGAACGTTTTTCATGTTTAAGCTTGCTCGATATGGATTGCATTCGTCATTACTTTGATAAGTTTGCTAAACTGTTATATTGCATTTTGCTACTCAACTGGTTATTAAAGTTTTATAAGGTTTTGAATGTAAGAAATATCATTCGAACATCAGAACACACATTTTTGCAGGAATCTTTAATCGGGTCATGAAACTGACAATAATAGACAATACAAGTTTTAGCTTTCCAAAGTTTTAATTTGGTTTTGAATCTACAAAATAATCTTTGGAACATGCGAAACACATATTTTTGCGGAAGTTTCAAATCGAGTCATGAAACTGTCAATAATAGACAAAACAAAATTATGCTTTCCAAAAGCTAGTCGGTCATAAGCGTAACCTTTTAACAAACAAAGAGGCGCTGAAGTGCATACTTTAGGCAAATTTGAAATTAACGCGTTTGGTTGTTATTGGAGATCATAAGATATTCTAAATAAATACCAACATTCTAACGAAATTGTTCTAGATCAGAAAGAGCAATGTTATACCAGTGAGTTTCTAACACTTTCTGACAAAAAATAGTGTTTGATAAACTTTTCAATTTCGGTTTACCTTCAGGTGAATTATTTTGTTTGCAAACAGGGTTAGTTTCATCACCTGCTTAAATACATCTCATTCGAAAGAAGGAATACCTATAAATAAACTTACATTTTTGTATGACACCCAATAAATATTAAGCGCTTAAATTTCAAGTGGCTTAAAGTTTAAACTTTTGTGACGTCTTCTAAAAAGGTTGTGCTAATGACCGACTAGCTTTTTGGAAAGCTAAAACTTGTTATTATTATTATGGATCTCAAGTTGTATGCCAAAGTTTAACGACATCAGTCCAATAGCACTGTGAGTGATGTGATGAAATCTTATCAATCGATATTGTCCCAACGGAACTATAAACGAAGAATTTCTACTGTGCTGTGGGAAACTTATATGCCGAGTCCCGTGATGTGGTTGGGCCCATAATAACTCTACAAGGAACCGCAATAGTTTACGAGATTTAACGTCTCTGTTATTTTTATTATTATTTTCACTTTTAAATTGTCTGCATATTTGTATTGTCTTCAGTTTTCAGTTTAAAATGCAAAAGTATAGTAAAAACTGCTGAATTAAACTCTTTTATTTCAAAATGTTTCAGCCATTGCCAGTTTAATGTCACACAAGTCTACATTCTCTTTCATAAGACATAACACATTAGATTTTATTAAAACATTCGATTTAAGTTAACTTTATTACTTTCCGCCTGATCTGTCGGTGTTTGCTTGTGTACAGTACAATAAAGTATTTTGGTCACAAAAGATACTATCATTTTCCATGCAAAAATTTAAACATTGGTGAGAGAAAGGTATTTGTTTAACCAAATTATTAGGTGAACCGATGAGAACGTATTTAACACCGATACGACTTATGGGTCACCTGTTAACCTGTCTACCTGGCTACCTGGCTACCTGTCTGTCTGTCTGTCTGTCTCGATCTGTATTATCTGAATGGCGATAATTGTGTTTAGTCGACATTTGTTTCATTATTAGCAGCTCTCACACACACACACTGCAATGTTTCCCGTTTGTGGACGGGCTCTGTTATGGGCGGCCAACACCGCCAAAAAAGAAAAATTTGCTTTAATTCAATCATACCACAAACACATCGGGGAACAAATCCATTAAATTCGAACAAAAATGTCGCAAAGAAAGGCTTTAATTGTCAAAACAAAGCAATTTCTGCTTCAATTCGGTGTATTTACAAACCATGCAGCGATATTGTTCCTAAAAGAAGACATTAAGTTATCCAATTCAACGGAATGCCATTAGAAACGGTGGTTATTCTGCATTAATTTAATGCATCATCACACTCAATTCGGTGCAACCTCGTTCAATTCGGTGCAACCTCGTTCAATTCGGTGCAACCTCGTGCAATTCTGTGCAACCTCGTTCAATTCGGTGCAACCTCGTTCAATTCGGTGCAACCTCGTTTAATTCGGTGCAACCTCGTTCAATTCGGTGCAACCTCGTGCAATTTGGTGCAACCTTGTTCAATTCTGTGCAACCTCGTTCAATTCGGTGCAACCTCGTTCAATTCGGTGCAACCTTGTGCAATTCGGTGCAACCTCGTTCAATTCAGTGCAACCTCGTTCGATTCGGTGCAACCTCGTTTCATTCGGTGCAACCTCTTTCAATTCAGTGCCACCTCGTTCAATTCGGTGCAACCTCGTTTAATTCGGTGCAACCTCATTCAATTCGGTGCAACCTCGTTTCGTTCGGTGCAACCTCGTTCCATTCGGTTCAACCTCTGTATAAATCATCTTATCTGGAGCAGGCGCCATGGGAATAATTAACCGTCGTTAACCATTAGTGATCATTTCAAAGAGAAGTTTGCATATTAGCTGGTAATAATATTATAATAATAATGTGAAGTGTTCATTACACGATTTTCAAAAGAAATTTATTACATAATTTAAGTATAAAATAGCAGATTAAAAAACTAACAATGAAAACTCTAATGCTGTTTATTGATTTGGATTATTAGATCTATCCTATATGTATGTTGTTGTTTTTATCTACTATAATATACAAAAGTAAGTTCTCTAAATAAAGAACACACAATAAGTGTGTATTACCATTTTATTTCAGAAAGGAATTGCAGAATCGGCAAACACTACAGTCAAGCAAATAAGAAATAGAAAACTATTTAACCAGCGAATGTCACAAGCCCCTTTTCGCGGAATATCAGCTGATGATATTATTAAAACTGATGGGTAAAACTAAACTAATTTAGATGGAGAAGCTTGGTCTAGGTCACTGGAATTGTGAGATTTGTCTTTCCAATCGAAGCCATCAGCAGCAATCGTCAGCAGCAACAAATCACTGTTTTCAATGTCATCTGCATTATCATCATTAACACAAAATCACCAACGGATCATCATCATTCGCAGGCACAAATAATAAAAATAGATTGGTAACGTATTGCGGTTGCAGCATACCATAACTACATAGTAGCAATATTGTGGGTGAGTAGGTCGTTGGTAAAGGGTATTAGCAGTAGCGGAAGCTACTTAGCAGAAACGGCAGAAGAAGCAATTGCAAGTCGTATAGATAGCAACAGAAGCAGAAGTGGGAGTCGTACTTCATGTTTTTGTGGTGGTGGTATTACTTAACTTAGAGGTAGAATTAAATAGTAGTTGTTTCTGTACATGTTGAATATTCAGCTGCAGCAGCAGTAAAGTACTAGGTGGAGGAGGAGGAGCAGTAAAAGAAACAGCAGCAGCAGTAGTAGTAAGAAGTTTTAGCCGAATTGAATGCAATAAAAGTACTTGTTGTTGTTCTTTGAGAAGCATTTAAGCGACAGCATAACTACTAGCATCTGGTTATTGTATGAGACTACTGCACCCTAGAACCTGGTTTAAAACACCAGCGGCAAAATACCGGTATTTTGCCACCGACGAAACGGTAACACTTCGGGTTCTCATTTTTGTTTTGTTGTTATTGCATGTCTTTTAAATTATTTTTTGACTGAATGTGGGTATTCCTGATATTCCTGATATGCATAGTTCATTTTTAAACGCTTGTTTAAAAATGTCTAAACACCAACCGCCTAGTTGTCCGTTTGTTTTGTTTATCATGCATAATGTTATAAAAGATATAAAGAATTAACATTTGTAGTAGCAATAAAGCATATTATTCGTAATAAGCAAGGATAGTAGATTTATTATTAATGTAGAGGAACAATCGTAAATACCAAGGGTAAAAAGAATTGTGCTGACTCTCGATTATAGTAAGTTTAAAAGATTTTGCTATGATTTTTAAAGAATACTTCAAATCTTAATCTTGATGTTAACTTGCTAACAGTCTAATTAAGATTCCCCAAGGAAAATCTGTTGGAGAACATTGAACTTTGAACCCGTGTTAAACACTCCCTGAATTCTATGGTGTAATTTGTTATTAATCTTATCAATGAAACCCCCAGTTAATTAATCAACAGTTCACAATTTCTGCCGACAAGTTACCTGTTGACCCAGAATAAAATGATTATATAAAGATTGAAACTGCATTGATTAGTCAGAATGCATCTAAATATCATAGTAAATATATTTACTGTAATTTTATAGGAAAAACGTAATTATAAATTGATATTATTTTTTTTGTTATATCAAAAGACTAATACAGTGACCCTTTGCTTGATGAATTTATACAATGACGTGGATTAATTTGAAATTTTACCCACTAACAAAAGGAAACTTGTCCGATGATAATTATGACACAAGCTGTGTTTGGTTAAATTCAATGTTAAATGTTATAAGCCTATATAACACTGAATATGCACGTGAAATTTGCCAGTGGGTGTTAAACCCGGTGAAGTATTTTTTTTTCATGTGTCTGAAGAGAAATCCATTCTTATTCACCCAGACTTTTTGTGTAACACAAGATTGGTACATGTAAAGCTTGCTTTATAAATGAGTTATTTTAAATAAATCTTAAGAAACTGTCTGTTTTAATTATTATATTGTGTATTATGTAGATTAGCAAGTTTTAGCTTAAAATCTGAAGATGTTTGTGTTATTCAAAGTCATTTCGAATATACTTTATAACATTTGAAACATTTTTTTCATAACAACAAGCAAACATTTTATTAGGAATTGATATTTTGTGTTGACTGGGAAAGAGGCAAAGGGAAGAAACTGCTCTTAGGAAAGCTACAGCGCCCCCTCACCGAATTAACTGGCTAACCTTCGAATTGAATGGAGTTCCATCGGCTTGAACGATAATGAATCATAATGGATTGTGAAGCATTGCTTTAAATTAAATGATATCGGATGAGAAGGGATTTGCTATAATTAAATGTTTTGCTTCATAGTTTTGAAAGAAATTATACTGAATTAAAACACAAAGATACTTGTTTTGAATTATTATACTCTGTTTTGAATGAACTCCCTTCGGATTAAATGACATTGTACACTTGTTTGAATGGAACTCCTTCGGATTGATTGGCAGTTTGTCGTACTGAGCAAAGTTTTGCACCGAATTAAATGAAAATGCATCAAATTAAGTTAAATGGTCTTATGAGTTGAATGAGTTTGGTCTGAATTATGCCGAAATTCTTTAAATTAACTTAACTTATTCATTTTTGGCGGTGTTGGCCGCCCATAGATCCAGGTGACTTGACCAGGAACTAAATAATATCGGAGATTTCAAATAACAATTCTGCACACTAGCTATGCGAGTCTGCAATCTATCTTACCACATTTTGGCTATTAAAACCGTAAAATACTTTACTTCTGCTCTTCTCCGCGCTTTTAAAAACATTGAAGAGTTTTTAAAGGGATGTAATTCAGGAACGAGTTTAAACCACGACCCGGCCGTAAAATAATGTACGGCCCTAAAAAGAAAACACTTTACTTTTTTGTATCTTAAGATATCTTCAAAATTCGTGTAGCATCTTAAAGGGAACCCTCCTGGCTATATTAGAAGCATTTTGTATTTAAAATATTCGATGAGAAGTTAATAACATTTTGTCTCAAAGATGTCTTTAGATTAAAATTATGTCGGATACGAAAAACACGGCCCTACACCAATTTCTTTATTTTGTAATATATCTTCAAAATTCTTTTGCATCTTAAAGAGAATCATCCTAGTTATATGGAAATGCTTATAATTAGAAATATTAAAGTCCGTCTCAAATACGACCGTTTTCTGGTCAAAATTACGTCAAAACCGGTTCAACCCATTAACTTTTTTTATTTCTCAAGATATCTTTAAAATTGCTTTCGTATCTTAAAAGAAACCCTCGTGGCTATATTAATAGCATTTATATTAAAAATATTTTTACAATTAATAAAATTTTGTCTAAAATATGGACCGTATTTCGATCAAAATGAACTCGGCAATGGAAAGCGTGGCCCTATGGCATAATTTCTTTATTTCGCAATATATCTTTTTTTCTGTTTTCACACAGGACCATATAATGCCGCAGTAGTTGTGATGTTGTAATGTCACGTCGCCCGGGAAGGTGATTAGCTAATGAAAGAAGTGAACACTTGTTTACCGGTACTTTAATCTCACTAGATTAACCGCCAGTTAAAATACCTGGCAATTAAAATATTTTACATTGAACATAAACAACAAAGCTATAATCTCCGTTTTTCGCGAATAATAAAGTTTTGTTATGAAAATTTATTTGTAAAAGATATTAAAATTAAAAAAAATATGGTGTGTGCTAATTTTTTATGTCAGTCAGCACACATGGGATTGCTTTTCATGAATATCAATATACACTTATACACACAATTAACTATTTAGGCTTTATAAATGTTAAATATTCAATGATTTGCAATCAAATCGGTCATTTAGGTATTTATTATTTTATTTGGGGCGAATCGTTCTTGAGTGGGGCGAGTCGTTATTAAACGTGGGGCGAGTCGTTATTAAAATGGGGCGAATCGTGATGGGGCGAATCGAGAGTGGGGCGAACCGTTATATAACCCTTCAAGAATATTTTTCATCTTAAAGGTAACTTTACAAGCAATGTTAAAATACTGTTTTTATTTAACATTCTTTTAGTTATAAGGTTATAAAAGTCCAATTCGAGTTTGACCGTTCTCGTATCAAATTTCAATCGAAAAAACATAAACACGGCAAAATCCCCTTTTCTTTATTTCTTACAATATCTGCAAAAGTCGTTTTTCATAATCACACCATTGGATATAATAAACTGATTAGACTATCCAATTATTTTGATTTGATGTTCAATGAACTTGACGTTTTTAGCCGACATGTATAATGTCTTTTGAAGTCCAGACTTGTTGACGATTAACGCAAATTATCGTTTAATCATTTAACTGTGATTTTTGAAGTTATATTTGCAAAGAAAAAACCTTGTCGTTTATCCGGAGAATCTGTATGAATATAACCTCGTGGAAAAACTAACATAAGTCGTTTAAAGAGGCATAAAACCACCCGAAATCTGTAGAGCAGTCACTAGCCACCTGTATTCGATTAACACGCAACACAGAAATAATTTCTAAAGAACAAAATGACAAGTTTGTAAAAAAAAACATGCATCATCGTTCGCTGGAATAAAGTTCTAGCCGGAACAATTTGCATGTTTAAAATATGTAACCGTGTTGTCCGTGAAGCTTCACCATCCTTACACGGCACTACATTCCCAGTTTTTTTTTTAAAGTTCGTCTGTTGTCTTAAATAGAGAAAAATGTTGGTCATACTCACTTTTTGTCTGCTTTCGCTCAATCCCGGAAATGGCTTTCGCTCATTTCGTTTTGTTCTCTTTTTGGTTGTAGAGCGAATGTTTACCGGGTGTGAAAGGTGACGTTGTTATGTTCTATTTCTGGTTGTGGAGCGAATGTTTACCGGGTGTGAAAGGTGACGTTGGTATGTTCTATTTATGGTTTTGGAGCGAATGTTTACCGGGTGTGAAAGGTGAAGGTGTTATGTTCTCTTTTTGGTTGTGGAGCGAATGTTTACCAGGTGTGAAAGGTGAAGTTGTTTTGTTCTCTTTTTAGTTGTGGAGCGAATGTTTACCGGGTGTGAAAGGTGAAGTTGTTATAGCGTTAGTCACAAAGTAAAATTCATTCACTACAGGTCCTAAAATGTACCGATCTTTCCAAAATTTCGGTGAAATTCGACCCCGTTCAGTTATTAAGAGGCCTTAAACAGCAGTATAACTAATAAAACCCAAATCTGAGACAATGAAGCATTCCACTCTGAACCGTGGATGGGCTGCTTTAACATTATATTTCAGATGGAAAAAACAGTCGAAGATCTAATTATGTGGAAACCTCATTTTCCGTCTAAAAGACATGATGGAGATTATTATCCCTTGCCCTTCTACAGTGGATGCACCTTTTTTCGTGGGCATAAGTTTTCATTTAGATGTATTTTCGTGATTTCTTTATATTCGTGGATCTTAATTTTCTTAACTACGTTTGATGTTTAAATCTTTATTTCGCGTTGGTTAATAATTCGCGGATCTTAATTTTCTAAACTACATTTGATGTTCAAATCTTTATTTCCCATTGGTTTTTAATTCGCGGACCTCAAATTTATAAACTACATTTGATGTTCAAATCTTTATTTCGCTTTGGTTTTTTATTCGTGGATCGATCTGATAATCCGCGCAAATTTGTTCCCCGTCAGTTAAGTGCTGGTCATGTGGTATGTATGGACACAAACAGGAAACATGTTGGAATGCTCTATAGGGACTAGGCCAAGGAGCCACATCAAACAAACAAATTCAAACACTTAATAGTTTCGATATTTTAACAGATATATGTAGTGACTGTAATCAGAATATTTGCAAATGTAACAGTGTTTTACTAAAAGAAGAAATAACTATAACTAATCTCAATTTGAGCAAAAAGGTTTAAATATTGGGTATTTAAATGTTCAAGGAATTTCCTCAAAAGTTGATGAGTTAAGATTATTACTAACAAATAATAACATACACATTTTTGGCATCAGTGAAACAAAATTAAATGAAAATCATCAAACAGAATTTTATCAAATTAATGGATTTAGAGCTTTTCGCAGAGATCGAAAAGAAAACAGAGGTGGTGGTATTTTAGTGTATGTCAAAGATAATTTAAACTGCAATCACAGGGAAGATTTAGAGAATAGGGATATTGAAAGTGTTTGGTTGGAATGCAAACCAACAAAAAGCAGGCCATTTTTAATTTGTTTACTCTACAGACATCCTGAATCCAGAGTAGACTGGAAAGAAAAATTTGAAATTAATCTAGAAAAAGCACAATTAGAGGAAAAAGAAATATTAATTTTAGGGGATATGAATAGAGATCTTTTAAATTCTCAGATTAAAAATGATTGGACTTATTTTATGTTTGGCCTTGGATTCACACAAATTATTGACGAACCGACTCGAGAAGGGCTAAATTTTAAAACACTTATAGATCATATTTACACAGACAATGCAGACAATATTTGTAATTTTTCTGTTCCTAAAATTGGGATAAGTGATCATTATCCAATATTTTGCAACAGAAATGCAAACTATAAAAATTTATGCAATTCACATCAGTTTATAAAATACAGATCCTTTAAGAATTTCAATAATGATAATTTCTCAAAAGATTTACGACTTATTGATTGGTCAACCATTTTTAATGAAACTGATCCAAATAATGCTGTAGAATCTTTTATGGACTTATTTATAAACGTCTTGGACAAACATGTCCCGGTTAGACATCACAGAGTAAAGAGGGCAAATCAGCCTGATTGGGTTAATTCTGATATTCTAGATGCAATAAAGCAGAGAGATAAATTTAAAACAAAGAATGATGTTGAGAACTATAGATTATTGAGGAATAAAGTAACAAGTCTAATGAATGCAGCAAGAAAATCAAGTATTGAACGGAAAATAGAAGATGGTCAAAACAATCCTGCTAATATTTGGAAAATATTCAAGGAATTCCAAAATCCAAATGGACACAAATCTGCTATTAACCAGTTAAATATTGATGGTTTTGAACTAAATGACTCGGAAACTATGAGCAATTATTTCAATTCATTTTTTACTAATGTTGCTACTTCGCTAAAAGAACATACAACTTATTCAGATTTTCCAGAAATCAAAGAATATGTAAATGGAAAGGTACCTAAAGAAATGTTTTTCAACATTCCAAAGATTACTAAAGAAAAAGTGTGTAAAATGCTTAATGATTTAGACACATCCAAAGCCACAGGTCTGGACAATTTGGGTCCACGGCTTTTGAAGATGTCGGCCAATGTAATATATCCTGTAATACATCACTTAATTAATTTAAGTATAAAAGAAAGCACAGTACCAGACTGCTGGAAACTAGCTAAAGTTAATCCACTTTTCACGTCAGGGTCTGCTCAAGATGTAAATAACTACAGACCAATATCAATTTTACCTACATTATCAAAATTAATAGAAAAACATGTTCATGATAGTTTTATGGCATATTTAAACCATTACAATCTTTTAAGTAAATCACAGAGTGGATTTAGAAAAAATCACAGTTGTGAAACAGCATTAGTAAGCATGTTAGATAAGTGGATCAAATCATTAAATGAAGGAACATTTGTTGGAGTAATCATGATTGATTTCAGAAAAGCTTTTGATCTTGTTGACTTTGATATCTTAATAAGGAAACTAAAACTATATAAATGCAGTGATCAAACAATTAAATTTTTCAAATCCTATCTTTATGAACGAAAACAAGTTGTCAATTTGAACGGTGTACTCTCTGGGGAAGCTGAAATCAAATGTGGTGTTCCCCAAGGCTCAATTTTAGGGCCTCTACTTTTTCTATTATTTATTAATGATTTGTCACAAGTCTTATCGACAGCTGTTAATAGCGCAGACTTGTATGCTGATGACACTACAATCAGTGACATCAGTTTTTCCAAAAATATACTACAGCAAAATCTTCAGCATTCATTAGATATTCTTGAAATCTGGTGTAAAGAAAATGGCATGGTGCTTAACACTGAAAAAACAAAGGTCATTTTCATCACAACTCCGCAAAAAAGAACCAAAATGGGAAATATTCAGCTAAATGTTAATTATAAAAATATCAGTTTAAAACTAACAACAGGAGATAAACTGTTAGGCGTACATATACAAGATAATCTTAAATGGGATGTCCATGTTAATAGTATAAAAAGAAAAATAGCCTCAAATATATGGCTTTTATCTAAAATAAAATACTTTATACCCTTAAACAGTAGAATAATGTATTATAAAGCTTATATACAACCGCATTTAGACTTTTGTAATGTTATTTGGGGAGGCACTGGAGGAAATAACTTTAATAAACTACTCTCGTTACAAAAAAGAGCATGCAAAACAATATTTGGACCAGAATATGTAAGTTTTAAGGATGCAATGAACAAACTTAATTCTCTTACTATTCACCAGAGAATTGTACTTCAGAAAGCCAAATTTATGTTTAAAGTGCATAATAAACTTGTACCTGAATACATACAAGATATGTTCCAATATAGGGAGTCATCCGGTTTCAATATAAGAAATTCCAGCTCTACAGATTTTAAAGTACCGCGACCAAGAATAGAATTATTCAAGGAAAGTATGTCTTACTCTGGATCCAGGATTTGGAATAGTATACCGGAAAGCATAAGATTAAGTAAAACACTTAATCAGTTTACCATTAACCTAACAAATTGGATAAAGCAGTACTAACTATGATACATACTTCCAAAAACCGCACACCATTTTTTTTTTTTTGATAATAATCAATTTAACTCTAATACATTGACTGTAAAACATTTTGATTATGATTATTTTGACGATTTAAGTTAAACTTGATTGATCATGTTCTTAACTTTTATCGATCGCATTATATATGTATATTAATTTAATATTTTTTCATGTCTCTGTTTGTATTTTGCATATCATTGTTGTTTCTGTTTTGTTACTACTGAATATATGTATGTACTTATTAAGAGGGCCCCAAGGGAGATTAGTTATTTTGACTAATTGGGTTACCCTCTATAAATAAAGACATTCATTCATTCATTCATTCATTCATTCATTCATTCATTCATTCATTCATTCATTCATTCATTCATTCATTCATTCATTCATTCATTCATTCATTCATTTGTCAACATGAATGGTTTTTCAGTATTTGCTGAAATAGTTATGATAGAAAATTGTGCTGGACTGGAGCTAAAAGGAATATCGTTGTTTATTGTTAAAGTCTTTTTCTCGTTATTAATTTACTCTAATGTAACGTTTGGTGTCGGGAACATGTGAATTCTGAACAATTAATCTCTATGTGCAAGTCACAAGTAGATGCCAAATTAAGAGGGAATTTATCCACCATCAAAATGCCGCGTTGTCTCGTTTTTTTTTTCTTTTAATCTTTTCCTCACTTTTTATGACATGTTAAATGGATGCCGAAAATCTATAGAGAATGTTTAGAAAAACAAACATAATGTAGAAATTGTCTAAATGTATTTTTTGAATTTCAAGTACGATACATTTCAAAAGGAGCGTTGTTTGAGTCATTAGCCACAGAATAACTTAACAATTTAACTTACATAATATAAACTACGTATTTTCCGAGTGATTCCTAGAAAACAATGACAGAAACAGCTGATGATTAAATATCATCACAACAAAAGCATACCTCTATCATAGTTGTGAGGACGTCATGCTACTGATGATTCTATGCGACGTCTGCAATCACGTGAGCGTTTTACTCTTGCTTATTGGTAAGTTTGTGACGGCGGCGTCACGGGTTGTTTAGTGTACCCCAATGATTGGTTGATCTTATGACGCCACGCGTCTTTTCCGGTCCCCATCCTCAAGCTCAGTCCTTCGGTCCCACTGACCATAGTGAAATCACTATCCCTGAATCGTTTATCAGCGTTATTTTCACAAAATACAATAATATTAACAATAAACTATGCCTATCTATGGCTTTCACATTACCACCGTGCCCAATCGTTACCTTGCGAAAACGGCAAAGTCTCGTCGGTTCTCGGAATTTCCGGTGAGTATTTTGTATATTTGTGAGAAAATCGTTGTTTTAACATACTAATAAATATTTTCAGAGAAAACAACCAAGGGCGGGATGATCTTCTAGGAATCAGCTATTATGCTCACTAATCGATTTTGTCCACATTTCTATCGTTTTCTCTCATTTGGTAAAATCTACGAAGTGTGCTGAAAAAGTCGACAATGGGTCCGGAAAACTGTTTTTAACATCTTCGCATACATGTATTCGCCTTTCCATGTGTTAATCTAGTAACTGATCTCTTCTCTACCCCATACAAAACATTTTTCGGAACTCTTGGCTGGTAGATAGAGGTCATTTTACGCCAACATTTTGGGGTAGCGTGTTATCATAAGAGACGGATATGTTTCGGGGGTGGGAATGGTGGGGGAGGGGAGGTTCTGCTGTAAATGAAGGTCTGTGGTTCTACCTAGGTTCTTGAAACAATGCCTGGGGTATTTCGACAGCAGTAAAATCGGGAAGTACACACACAGATATGCATTTGTAGGTGGCGGGACGCGAATCAACAGGAAAGAAAAGAGGACCTCTAAGTAAGTTATAAAGGGGAAGTGAGGGAGGGGTGCGGCACTTGTTCTTGATGCAATACATACATAAGCCACACAAAATCAAGCTGTTTATCTAACACACGTCATGACCGAAACAGGCAGCAGTCCTGAAGTAAAACGAAATGGGTATAATGTGCACTAGACTTGGAATTGTAGTCTTTTGGAATTTAAGTTATACTATATACAGTTCTGGAAATATCTGAGATTATTATACGTCGTTTTTCTATTTTTTGTTTTAATTTTTGAGGCCCATGCAAACATGGCTGGGTTTGTCGTATTTGCTGAATGCTTTCATCCAATTGTTTAAGCAATTCTTGTACAGTTTGAAGTGCACCTTACGTATACTGTGGTATCATTATTATTCGCGAGGGTAATTGTCGCATTTTTCTCCCTTTGAAAGTGTGCGAAATCAAACCTCACCGAGATCAAACCATCAATATCATCTTTTAAGAGAATAATACAACTGCGCGAATGTATGCCTCCGCGAAAATGCCATTTAGCCTTTGTTTGATGCGCGAAATTTGATCCTGGCGAAATTAAATGATACCACAGTATTTCCTGTTGCTTGAATCCCACTCTACTTCTTTGAGTATGTCTTTAAGAATGATCATAATTTTCATAAATCTTTGTCACATACTGTAAGATGGAAAAATATTTATAAGGCCTAAAAATAGTTCGGGCTTCACACACTTTTAATAACTCAAATGTTTTCAATACCCAAATAAACACCATCAATTATGGATTCAATCTTTAATGAAAACTAAATGTCTACGAATGAGTACGCAATTAAGGCATGATGGTCATGCTACGGACAGGTCTGTATTAGGAAATGATGAATTCAGCCTCTTGTAACAACGAACACCAGCACAATTAGCAGACTGTCATAAGACATGTTAACAACGAACACCAGCACAATTAGCAGACTGTCATAAGACATGTTAACAACGAACACCAGCACAATTAGCAGACTGTCATAAGACATGTTAACAACGAACACCAGCACAATTAGCAGACTGTCATAAGACATGTTAACAACGAACACCAGCACAATTAGCAGACTGTCATAAGACATGTAACAACGAACACCAGCACAATTAGCAGACTGTCATAAGACATGTTAACAACGAACACCAGCACAATTAGCAGACTGTCATAAGACATGTTAACAACGAACACCAGCACAATTAGCAGACTGTCATAAGACATGTTAACAACGAACACCAGCACAATTAGCAGACTGTCATAAGACATGTTAACAACGAACACCAGCACAATTAGCAGACTGTCATAAGACATGTTAACAACGAACACCAGCACAATTAGCAGACTGTCATAAGACATGTTAACATGAACACCAGCACAATTAGCAGACTGTCATAAGACATGTTAACAACGAACACCAGCACAATTAGCAGACTGTCATAAGACATGTTAACAAAACGAACACCAGCACAATTAGCAGACTGTCATAAGACATGTTAACAACGAACACCAGCACAATTAGCAGACTGTCATAAGACATGTTAACAACGAACACCAGCACAATAAGCAGACTGTCATAAGACATGTTAACAACGAACACCAGCACAATTAGCAGACTGTCATAAGACATGTTAACAACGAACACCAGCACAATTAGCAGACTGTCATAAGACATGTTAACAACGAACACCAGCACAATTAGCAGACTGTCATAAGACATGTTAACATGAACACCAGCACAATTAGCAGACTGTCATAAGACATGTTAACAACGAACACCAGCACAATTAGCAGACTGTCATAAGACATGTTAACATGAACACCAGCACAATTAGCAGACTGTCATAAGACATGTTAACAACGAACACCAGCACAATTAGCAGACTGTCATAAGACATGTTAACAACGAACACCAGCACAATTAGCAGACTGTCATAAGACATGTTAACAACGAACACCAGCACAATTAGCAGACTGTCATAAGACATGTTAACAACGAACACCAGCACAATTAGCAGACTGTCATAAGACATGTTAACAACGAACACCAGCACAATTAGCAGACTGTCATAAGACATGTTAACATGAACACCAGCACAATTAGCAGACTGTCATAAGACATGTTAACAACGAACACCAGCACAATTAGCAGACTGTCATAAGACATGTTAACAACGAACACCAGCACAATTAGCAGACTGTCATAAGACATGTTAACAACGAACACCAGCACAATTAGCAGACTGTCATAAGACATGTTAACAACGAACACCAGCACAATTAGCAGACTGTCATAAGACATGTTAACAACGAACACCAGCACAATTAGCAGACTGTCATAAGACATGTTAACAACGAACACCAGCACAATTTGCAGACTGTCATAAGACATGTTAACAACGAACACCAGCACAATTAGCAGACTGTCATAAGACATGTTAACATGAGGATTCAACTTGAGCATGTTTTACAAACATGAAGCCTGAGCAAAATATTTCCCCATAAATAATAACTTATTAACCCTTTACTCCATGGGATATGGCTGTTATACCACGGGCAAATAGTGTAGATCCAGATCAGCCGGCACATCCCTGCCGTCCGATCAGGATCTACGCTGTTCGCTATAAATTCATTAGGTTATTTCTGACTAAGACGCGACCAGTATAGATCTAGATCAGATGGCACGGATGTACCAGCTTATCTGGATCTACATGTACACTGTTGGCACATGCGATAAAACCCGTATATATGCAGTAAAGGTTAATGTATTCAAATTATATTTTCTTGTTTTGGGGTCAATTTTTTATATATATTGAAAAAAGAAACTTTTATAAATTAACAACTTTAATGTGTTCCTAAATATTTGAAACAGGTTTTTTTTAAATATGTCTGCAGATCTAAACAAAATCCTAAAATGCATACCTAAGCTAAAGGAGCTTGAATTTTTTAAATTTATTTATTATATTTGTGTCTACATTCATTTTTACCATTTGGCCAAATGCAAATCTGAGAAATGTCTCGGATTTTACGGTAAATTTAACACGGAGCAACCGATATCGGGCAGGTGACCGATATGCGAAACAATTATCACCCTTCCTCAGAAATGTACGAGTTTTAGCATTAGACTACATAAAACTTATTATATAAATACAGTCAACCCTGTCTTCAAAGACCACACAGGTTAAACCCCAAAACTGGTCTTTTAATTAACGCAGGTGGTTTTTGTTCACAGGTTAATAAGTTGTTCTTTAAATCTGCCAGTTGGACAAAGATTTGTTCTTAATCCACAGGTGGTCTTTGTTTAAAGGTAGTCTTTAACAAAGGCTCGACTGTAAATGGATAAACGAGGAAATACGTACTTATTATATTCCATTTATCTGCAATACATGTCTTATTTTCTCCCGCCGCATAGCGGTAGTTGGATATAAGAATGGTCATCGTGCGTCCGTCCGTCCGTCCTTGTGTGTGTGTGTGTGTGTGCGTCCGGATTTGTGTCCACTCCATATATTTTAAACCCCTGGAAGTAATTTCAAGAAACGTCGGAAAATGTTCACCCCATCAATATGATATGCAGAACGTATGTTCAAAAAATCTACTTATCTTTCATGATAACTGTAGTCTCTGCCGGGACAATTTTGCGACATTTTATTTTCTCAAATATCACCTTTATCTTTCTAATATTACTATGCTAACATTCGTATGAACAAGATTTGTTTCCAATCTGCTCTTCATTTGCTTAAGTGTACCCATTAGATAATACAGAAAGATGAACACTATGTTTTCAGATGAAGACCCCCTGAGGAATATTCTAGACGAAACATCCGCTGTTGCCTATAAGCAGGAAGTTCACAGGATCTGATACTGCTTGCTTTAGTGTGACAACGGTAAGAAATACATATTGACGTTCACAAAAACGCTTCCTGACTGTTTTGCGTTGTTGTTTTTTTAATGTTTGTTTTAAACAAAGAATGTTGAATGAAATTCAAATAACAGTGACAAATGTTAAAATATTACAATGTTTTTTTCCTAGTCAAAATACATTCGATATTAAATTCATAAATATGGCGGTTTAAAATGCAAGTGAGGCGTTTTCATTGACGTTGGTACATGTATAATACAGTGAAACCCCGCTGTTACGGCCAGCATTGGGCTGGGCAAAAGTGGTTTTCATAGTGGGATGGTCTTTAGTTCAGGGTGAAATATAGAGTACTTGTTAAGAATAACGCCAACGCAATTATATGTGCAACGTTTGAGCGCTATATGTGACGTAACGTCACTTCCGTTGTTGTTGTTTTGTAGATGCGATTAGACTTACGTATAATTAAAAGGATCGAACCTGGAGTAATACTTTTTATTCTCTCTTACATTTACATTTTAGTGCCGTGACCAAAGATAAAGCAACATGAATCTACAGAAGCTAATTTCTTTACGTGATGGCCATAAGAAGCTTATTAAACACCATTTAGAGAAAATTTGGGACGCTAAGGAAAATGGTAGGCTGCGGGAGTTCAACGCCATACTCGCCGTGTTGGAGGAGAAAGTTAAGTTATTGGACGGTCTCAATGATAAAGTTCTCCACCAAACAGAAGCAGACGGCATCGAGGAAGAAATGATGGGGGCAGGAGATTACAGTCTGAATCTGGAAATACAGATGAGCGAGTTGCGGGAATTCCGAAGTCGAGGGGAACAGAGTTCGAGTTTTGAAGGCGGAGCGACGCCACCTACATCTACACCTACAAGTTCCCAGTCTACATCTTCGGATCATACAAACGGTATACCACTTCATCCAAGAATCCAAACTGTAAGTGACTTATCATTTAATTCGTCCAACTCATCCCAATTTCATAGACTACCAAAGCTTTCGTTCCCAACGTTTGATGGTGATATTCTGAAATGGCAGAGTTTCTGGGATACATTTGAATCTACCATTCATTTTAACAGCAGTACAGCAGTCTTACTAATGTTCAGAAATTTAATTATTTGAGATGTCAGACAGAAGGCGAGGCCGCTAGAACCATTGAAGGATTTGCTCTCACTAATGCTAATTACGCAAAAGCTCTTGAACTATTAAAAGAGAGGTTCGGCCAAAAACATAAAATCATATCGTGTACTATGCAAGCATTACTGAACATACCAGCTCCATCAAATACCCTACACAGCCTTAGACAGTTTTATGACCGTATGGAAAATCACATTCGAAGTTAAGAGTCGTTAGGTCAATGCCAAGAATCATACGGTAGTTTACTAGTACCAATCATTATTGACAAATTACCCAGTGAAATAAGACAGCATTTAGCCCGAGACCACGGAGACAACAACTGGATTCTACAAGATCTGAGACATGCATTAAACAGAGAGATCAACATTATTGATGCGGGGATAAAAACTACATACCCGGACACAGATTACTGCAATTACCAGCCTACGGCTTCTTTTCATACGGGTACCAGACGTAATATGCAACCACCAAGACCGGATGCACGCATTCAGAGGAGTCAAGAACATGAGGTAAAATGCGCATTTTGCAGCGAAATACACCTATCTAGTAACTGTATGAAATACCCGGATGTGGAAACCAGATTAAACATAGTGAAAAGGAAACAATTGTGTTTTAATTGTCTCGGCGCACACCCAGTCGCTCAATGCAAGTCAAAGAAACGATGTCAAAAGTGCCACAAGAAACATCACACTAGCATTTGCCGTATCGAGAGCCATAACCCGCATATAACGACCACCTCTGCAACAGAACCAGAAACAGTCGTGTTTCATTCCACAACAAAGAAGACAGACACAAGTGTCTTACTTAAGACCGCGATATCAACTGTTTGTTACAGAGATATACATGCAGAAGCACATATCCTATCTGACGAAGGAGCACAGAGATCCTTTATAACTCAGGAATTAGCAGACGAGCTACAGTTATTTAGAGGTGAGAAAGAAGCCGTGTACGTATCAGCGTTTGGAAGCACCGGAAGTAAAGTACAATACCTTGAACGTGCAACAGTAAACCTGAAGACTGATGCAGGAAAGAACATCCCGTTACACGTACTTGTAGTGCCGACCATAGCAGCACCCGTCTGTATTCGATCCCTACCTAAAGTGACAGAACTACCATACCTTCGTGGCATCAAACTAGCGCACCCAGTCTCCGGAGAAGATACTTTCTGCATTTCGCTTCTAATCGGCGCAGACCATTATTGGGATGTTATTGAAAATCATATTATAAGAGGTGATGGACCAACCGCAGTGAAATCTCAAATTGGATATCTTTTATCAGGACCGATGAGCAATGCTGCTTCGAAAAAGAACTCCAACAAACATATACTGAACGTTATAACATCAAGAAATCCGGTAGAAAGCACATTAGAACGTTTCTGGACTCTAGAAAGTATGGGTGTGAATCCTGAAACAGCCAATGAAACAAAGCTAGACGAGTTACGTCATTATCAGCAGACGTCAATCGAATACACGGATGGCAAATACACAGCGAAGTTGCCTTGGAAAGATGACCATCCTCCACTTTCGGATAATTACGATGTAACAAAACGCAGGACAGAAAGCACAATTAGACGTCTAAGAAAGGACCCTACGCTACTTAAGGCATACGGGGATATCATTGCCGATCAAGAACGACGTGGCTTCATAGAACGTGTACCTGACAACCAGTCTACTTCCTGTAAAGTACACTACATTCCCCACCACCCAGTTCAGAAAAAGTCCTCTACAACACCGGTAAGAATTGTTTTTGACTGTAGCTGTCACCAGTCTTACAATCATCCTAGCCTAAACGACTGTCTTTAATCAACGCCACCTGTCATTAACGACCTATCTACACTACTTGTTAGATTTAGGATGAAAAAATACGCAGTAACAGCTGACATTGAAAAAGCATTTTTACACGTGGGACTACACCCGAGTGACCGAGATGTGACGCGCTTCCTATGGTTAAGTGACCCGTCAAACCCAGATAGCCCGTTTACAACATACCGATTCAAGTCAGTTCTGTTTGGCGCTACGTGCTCCCCCTTTATACTAAACGCTACTTTACTGAAACATGTACAACAGAACAGAACCACACCAGCTGCACTCATATTGGAGAGAGATTTGTATGTTGACAATATAGTGTCGAGCTTTGATAATGAACAAGAGTTAACACAATATTACACAGAAACTCGGGATTTAATATGCAAGGCAGGCATGAATCTCCGCTCATGGGCGTCGAACTCTGGACAACTTAGAGAAAAAGCAGCACATGACAGCGTGTTAGACACTGATGAAACCACCAAAGTCCTCGGCATACACTGGGAGCCTCAAACAGACGTTATGTCGTTTACACAGAGGGAGATACCTGAATTACCGTTCGCGACAAAACGAGAAGTTCTACGATACTCATCTGAAATTTACGACCCTTTGGGATTACTCAGCCCAGTAACTATAAGAGCAAAACTTCTGATGCAAGAACTTTGGAAACTCAATCATGACTGGGATACGCCTCTACCATGCATTCTTCAACAGACCTGGAAAAGCTTAGTTCAAGACTTGAACACAGTTACCAAATTGAAATACCCACGTCAGGTTGTACCAAATTCACAGACCGGAACAACAGATTTACACATATTTGTTGATGCTAGCTGTAAATCCTATGGAGCTGCAGCATATGTTACCAAGGGAAATGAATCCAACTTAATTATGGCGAAGAACAGAGTTGCGCCCCTTAAAACATTAACGCTTCCCAGACTAGAGTTGATGGCCGCCCTTCTTGGCGCACGTTTAGCTACGCATCTGGAGCAGTCATTGAAGCAAAACAATATATACTACTGGTCAGACAGCCAGATTGTTCTTCATTGGCTTGCAACTACAAAACCACTGAAACAGTTTGAAAGAAATCGTGTAACAGAAATAAAAAATCTATCCAAACTACGCACCTGGAAATATTGCCCTACTGAGTGCAACCCAGCAGATTTACTCACCCGTGGAATTTCTGCGCAGCAACTTTCAGAAAACAAATTATGGAACAATGGACCAGAATGGCTGAATTTACCGTCGACGTGGCCGAGATGGGAACGAGCCCCCGTGCCTTCAAATTACGAACAAAATCAACTGTCATCAGATGCTTCAATTGAATTGCATGGGCAGACAACCAACGAACATCTGACAAACTTAGTCACAAACGTACAGAACATTGGTACATGCAACATGAGTAATATCATAAACTTAGACAGGTTCAGCACATATTCCCGGTTATTACGTGTGACAGCATACGCCGCTAGATTTATATACAACTGCAGAAATCGTGGCAGCAGACATACCGGAAGCATTTCTCCAATAGAGCTTAAAGAAGCAGAGGAATTGTGGATACATTCATGTCAACTCGAAACTTATCCAAGGGAATACGACAGCCTTAAATCTATGACCAGCCGGTTGCCACTACAGAGACAACTTCGATTATTCTTAGATGCACGGGATCTCATTCGTTGCGGCGGAAGAATACACAATGCCCGTATAGATGACGATGCAAAATTTCCCTATTTGTTACCAAAAAAAGCATGGTCTCACTCGTCTTATTATACTTGATGTTCATGAACGACAGCTGCATTCTGGGGTAAATACTTGCATGACTCACCTGAGAGAAAAGTACTGGATTCCCGCCATGCGCCAGTATGTCAAGTCTATTTTGCGCAAGTGTACTATTTGTCGTCGCGTCAGCGGAATGCCGTTTCTAGCACCAGAGCCCCCACCGTTACCGAAAGTTCGTGTTGATGAGTCTCCGCCATTCACTGTTACTGGAGTGGACTACACAGGGGCATTATACGTACGACAAAACAAGGAAAACCAATCAAACAAACAGGTTACCAAGGTATACATTTGCTTATTTACCTGCGCAGTAACACGAGCGATACATCTGGAAGTAGTTCAAGACTTATCAGAAGACTCCTTTTTACAAGCTTTTCGTAGATTTGTAAGTCGTAAATCTCTACCGAAGATCCTAATATCCGATAACTCTTCGACTTTCCAGGCTGCATCAAATCACCTTAAACGTTTGTTTGGGTCTACATCAGTAACCGACACGTTAGGCAGACGCGGTGTAGAGTGGCGCTTCATTCCTAAAAGGGCACCTTGGTACGGAGGATTTTGGGAAAGATTGATTGGTCTTACAAAGACTTCCTTGAAGAAAGTACTAGGACGAAGCTCAGTTACCTTGGAGACATTGCAGACGATAGTGACAGAAATAGAGGCAATTCTGAATGATCGTCCTATAACCTATGTTTCTTCAGAATTTAATGATCCAGAACCGCTGACCCCAGCCCACTTGTTATATGGACGTAAAATGACGTCACTGATCCAACATGACGTCGTATTAGAGGACATGGACTTGAGTCGCTCTGCTTTGCTGAAACGTGACAAGGTTGTCACTCATACTATTAATCAGTTCTGGAACAGATGGCGAACAGAATATCTACTTGCGTTAAGAGAACAACATCGCAGTACCGGACGTAATAACCAGAAGATTCGAGCCGGAGATGTGGTCCTTATCCACGATGATGGTCCGCGCATACGCTGGAAGTTGGCCGTGGTAGAAGAATTGATTCATGGAAATGACGGATTATGCCGTGCCGCAACAGTGAGAACGACAAGTGGAGTGACCTCGCGTCATATAGTAAAACTTATTCCCCTTGAAGTTAATGAAACTGACTCATTGTGACTTAAATTATTTTCTCTATGACAGTGTTTAACTTACGTGTGTGAAATAGCAGTTAAATATGAATATGACATTTCATAGACTCTAAAAATGAAACAATTGCGGATTTTTATAATCATCTAAATTTTATTTCACTTATTTTGCATGATTTAGTGACAGTACTTTGTGCGCCCCGGAGAATGTTGAGAATAACGCCAACGCAATTATATGTGCAACGTTTGAGCGCTATATGTGACGTAACGTCACTTCCGTTGTTGTTGTTTTGTAGATGCGATTAGACTTACGTATAATTAAAAGGATCGAACCTGGAGTAGTACTTATTATATTCTCTTACATTTACAGTACTATTCTGTAACATGAGACAGTGGAATGCTGGTCTTACAAGGTGGTCTTAATAATTTCCGGATGGTCTTTATAAGACGTTTTACTGTAATCAAATGCAATTTATTCTATTATAAAAGTTGCTTAATTTTTCTAAAACATGAACATGTGTTTTCAAACTCTTTGATTTAAGTGCCGAAGTAGAGTATAGCATTTTTAAGCCTGGTTCACACTTTCCCGGTATACAGACCGGTGCGTCCCGGTTCCGACACCGAAGCCAACCGGATTCACAAGCGTAGCGACACCGGGAAGAACTGCATTGAATCGTGAGAAACCGTGTTGAGCCGGAAATCACCGGAAACTGGCCCTGATGGTATTTAACTTTTTAATACAACCGGGACTCACCGGGAGCGAAACCAATGCCGGCTTATTCCGGGGCATCACCGTAGCTCTTCCGGCATGATCCGTCTCGCGACCGTAATACCACCGGGTTAAAACGTAGCAAACCGTCATGAGCTGTGTTCAAGGTAGAGATACGGTGACTTCGTTTTTGCCACGGTGTGTCACGGAGGAGAGCCGACGTAGCCCCGACTCGTTCCGGACGAACTACGGTTTGGCACGGTAGCAGCCGGTAAATGCCGGTAAAGTAATAACGGTGGAGCCACGATATGGCTATGGTGCAAGCCGGTGGATGCCGAATGAACTTCGAAAGCCATATTAAAACCATGATTTTATAGTTGTGTCCAAACCGGGATCCACCGTGGCTGTATACCGGGGCAATGTGAACTATGCTTTACAAATCTTCCCGGTTCAACCTGGTTCATCCCGGTCCACCGGCTACAAATTACCGGGACGCACCGGGGCATACACCGGGACAATGTGAAGCGGGCTTTACTCCATGTGCACGCCTTTAATGACATGTGCGACCAGTGTCGATACAGATCAGCCTGTATATTCGTGCAGTCTTATCTGGATCTACATGTACACGTGTCATTTCTTAGTCAGAAATGATCTAATAATTCTAAATGTGAAGTGTGTAGATCCTGATCTGACTGTAGGGTAGCCAATCTGGATCTACGCAGTTCGCAACTGAGATAACAACCATATCACATGTAGTAAACTTTTAAAAATTGTAAATAGGAAACAAGTCCGCGTCTGAAGTATCGATGTCAAATTTAAATATGTGCATATTTTAGGTGATTTCGTTGTATAAATACATTATACTAATATGAATTCTGTTTAATTTTCTGTAGTTCCCTCACTAACAGTTGATAAGGAACTCACCAGATTCACGAAAAAGTAAGTGGAGAGAGCGTGAGTCAAAATTCCTAATCTGGAGAACTGATTATGAGTTCCCCACTACTTTCGTGTTTAGACGACATTTTCGTATGACGTCACAATGTCATATGAAAACTACGGAAGCTTGTATGTACCCCCGGAATGAAGACATGAAGTCGTCTATTTCGCCGTGTACAACATAACAAGACGTCACAATTACAACGACAAGCCTCTATATACCTGGTCATTATGACATAAGATAAGTCGACAGGTCGAGATACGGATCCCGACTTACTGACATAAATATTTGTGTCGACTTGAAGTAACATGGTTGTCGACATATTTCTTGTCGACATACAGTTTAAGAATAAACAAGTTGTCTAAAAGATGACAAAAAACTTCTTAAGTTATGTGAAAATGTCGTAAAATTAATGCATCTTCACAACATAATTTTATCGACAAAATGAGATGCTGAACACATGTCGACATGCATAAACCTGGTAGTTCAGTATCTCATTTTGTCGATAAAATTATGTCGTGAAGATTCATTATTTATACAACATGTTCACATACCTTAAAAAGTTTGTCGTCCTATTTTAGACAACTTGGTTTTTCTTACACTGCATGTCGACAAGAAATATGTCGACATTCATGTTACTTCAAGTCGACAAATATTATTAATGTAAGTAAGTCGGAATTCTGTCTCTCGACATAACGACATACCTTTTATCAACATGACGTGGTATATAGAGGCATTTCGTTGTAATTTTGACGACTCGCTGTGTTGTTCAAGTCGACGGGGATGACTTAATATCTTCATTCCGGGGGTACATACAAGCTTCGGTAGAAAACAGCTACGGCGGGTAATTTACATTTATAAATGGTGTTGTTTTGGACACCATGAGCGACGGTCAGCTCGCCAAATAAAGTTAAGAGTTTGGTTGTCTCAAATATTAACCAAGTAAGATATTCCCAAGACCAGAAATGTCCCCAAAAGGGGTGAGAATAACATTGGTGTGTTAAATCCAAGTTAACTTTAAACATGAACATGATGAATAATTTAGTTGCTTAAATATTCGTGCCTTTTAATAAATTAAAAAGTCATTATGACACATAAATACAATCAAAAGAAGTGTCAACACATCGATGGAGGGGGAACACACCGATTTTTCATTTCGGTGAATAACTATTATAACAATGAAAGAATTTTGTTCTAACTGTTTTTATAATTATTAAATGAACCCTTACGTAACCGTCGGCTTCAAAACAACATATTCATAGATATACACAGATAAATCTGGTTTTAGGAACAAACCGAAATGCTCAGCAGAAAATGCTGTGGCTCATATTACACCGTCAATTAATGTATGTATCGTCAAACTCACCAGAAAGAAATTCATTATTATTATCAATCTGATTGCAACATTTATTATCACCATCAAGTAAAGCTACTGTTAAGCAACCTCACATGCACCCCATTGTTAGGAATGATAAAAATTGGTAATGTTTACTTTTGTAAATACTAGAGATATTCGTTTAAAAAACCTTAAAAAAATATGTATTGGCAATATTTCTAAATTTCCTGCCAGTGTGCATTTAAGCATAAGCACGTGAAATGGATTATAAGAGGTGATGACACGCACGAAATCGGGCTTCACAGGTTTAGAAAGGTGCTAAAATATGATGGTATATACATGTATACAAACTTGTTATTTAAAAGCCAATGTTTGAAGCTTCTACTATCCATTTTGAGTAACGAATAGTATGTTTGATTTTTTTTAATCAAATTAACAGGTTTGTCGGCTTAATTCAATTGCTCATGTTAAATATGTCTGAGTTCTATAAAAGTATTAATCAATTCATATTATTGGGCCAAGCTATCCTGACTTTACATCTACGTTCCTAACAAATTATTTGTTATGCCAGCTATTCTCTTTTTGGCGACATTTCGTAAGGTACATGTAAAGTGATATTAAAAAAACAAATGTATATTTTATTCAAAGTCAATAATCTTTTTGTCAAGAAGCTCATAATATGGTTTGAAGATGATAGCAGTCGTAATTAACGTTCTTTGCAGATTGAGAATTTTACATTGAGCCCTATGGAAATCGAATTCACTTTGTTACAACTTTGGAGCATATTTAGGAACAGCATCGTAGAAATCGTGTTAGAGCAACCAGTACAGCTATATCCCTCGATGACAATACTTATTAGCTTAACATTTTTTTTCTAATATTCATTTAAACAAGTTGATGTGTATGCTTTCTGCTTTACTTTGACGTTGCATCACAACGGGATGCTGTAACAGTAACTTATAGACAAGTATCGGATTGTGCTTTAACAAGTATAGATAAAACAAATGCTTCCAACATGTCCAATTTAAAGTTAAGATATTATGAAAGTAATATTCATTGTCTTGTCGGTAACGACAAACAAACAAACACAGTTTGTGTAAACATTTACTTATCGGATCAAAGAGAGACTGTCAACTGACATTAACACGACAGTCAAGTACACCTGTGCAAATATTTATATAAAATTTTAATTATGGAGCGCCAAGTCTAAATAAAGTCTTCAAATACGTGCAGATCTCTTCAAGTCAGTTAAAGAACTCAGCAATTAATTTATTACTAATCCATCGGATGGTTAAAGGTACTAATAATATCTCTTAGACTAAAGCATCTCTATTTCGTTAACTGAATTAAAGTGCTCTCCTTATCCAAAATAGTGGAACCCCAAATCTACATAAACACTGATAATTGCAGATTTATTCAATTATCTGCACTTATTTTCAAATAAATGAAATCCTCTTCAAACTTACTAAAAAGCGTTCTAAATTACTTAGAACGACCAACGATCAATTGCACTTTGTATAATTAGAGCTATCTTGAGTAGAATCGAAGATTTTTTTTCATTTTAATTGGTGAGCTCTCCCATTGACTTAAAGAACAAACTAAATCATTTAATGTTATCATTTAATTTAACTTGCAAAATTATAGCTCTTTAAAGCCCCAGTCCTAAACTTAAGTAAGAATATATTATTGTAAAATCATATGTGTCCATATAGACTCCAATATATAGACTCTCTAACGATCCGAAGGAATTCTTTCTTATAGGCGGGATTTCCAATGATATTGTTGAATTATCGTTAACGAACTTTTAAGAAGCTAAATATAAAGGAGGTATATTTAGCACAGATTTTTTGACTAAGCGACCACTTCATGCGCGATCTCGATTTCTGTGACGTTTCGGAAATCCTACTTTCGCTTTTAGCCGCGCGGACCAAATTTATTTTAGTTAATTAAAGTTTTATTAGCCCGAACTAATGCTGCCTATAGTTCTAAATACATGCATGTGCTATTTCATGCAATAGCAGGTTAAATTGAAGCAATGCCGCTTTAATTGAATTATGAAGATCTGCATACAGCTGAAGATGTCTTAACATATTTGTGTTCGTCTTAATGATCTCAACATTGAAATTAACTGTAGCATAATCATGTTTAGAGTTCTCTTCAAATTAAGTGCGTATAAGTAAATAATAATATATCTCCAGATCACGTATTTTACGAAACCTACATAAACTCAAATATTTGAAGATTAGTTTCATTTCCTTGCAGAGTACTTACATTCTAACATCCTCAAGCAACGATAGCGCCGGATTTTATGATATCCCTTTATTCCAGTACCGTTAGCCAACAAAAGACCCGGACTTTCTTTTAAGTCCTTACATTCCAGTACCCTTAATCAACAACAGGGCCAGGTGTCATGAATAGCCCTTAAGCGCAACAAACCAAGCATCGCGTAAGCTTTACGACAGAACGTAAACCTAATCACAAACATCTATAAATAATTTCTCAAAGACATTTTAATGCAATTGCATAAAACAAATGAATGTTTTTTTAATAACCGATTGAAATGCATGAACATTATTCTATAGTTATTCTATAGTTTGTTTAAAGGTTTTGCGGCGGCTTGGTTTGTGTTTGCAAATAAATATTTCTCGATTTTCTTCTTGTTTTATCTATTTAGATCAAGTGTATATGCAATTTCGAATATGTATTCGGAACATAATCGCACTGCTTAAAATAATGAAAGGAGCACAAATATGTTATGGCGTTATAATACTAGATATTCACAAGAGGACCTGGGCAAGGTCGTCACCGCATAACAAAATCTCTTTAGGATCGATATTTGATAACTTTGGTCCTGAGAAATCGTCAGTGTACTTCTACTGATATTAACATAGACGTTCGGCAAGCTACAGGGGTTCGTGTGTCGACTCAAACTGTGCAAAACCGTCTTCCGGAAGATGGTTTGAATGCCCGAAGCCCTGCCATAGGACCAATTCTGACCGTAGCTCATAGGAGACCTCGCTTAGAATTTGCCCAGGAACACATCAATTGGCGACTGCGCCACTGGTGGTCTGTGCTCGTCACAGACGAGAGTCGCTACCATGTTCCAACCTGTGACAGGCGTGAGAGGGTATGGCGTAGCCGAGGAAAGGTATGCGGACTGTAAAATTCCGTATTACAGGATTGGCGGCGGGTCAGTTTTGGTGTGGACAGGGGTATTCACTGACGCCGTATACGTGACCAGTCCCCTTTAACATATCATACAGGATCTCTAGCTGAATCATTGCAACAAACACTCGTCCGTATAGCCCTTTCCCATAACTAGGTAGGTTCCCTTGAAAATTACTTGCCCTTTGACAAAGTGCGCATGACCGAAAAATCACTTTCCACTTCCGGGGACGTCCGATGATAAAAGGTTAATTACTTGTAAATAGTCCACCGGATGTTCCTACTCGGGCTAGTCAAGCAATGGCTGACACTAAATAGTCCCATTTTTTTGCATTTTGGGGGCATTAATTGACAAGTATGGGCTGAAAGGGACATGTTTCGTAAATGGCATGCTTTTACTGACACACTGATACCAAATTTATGTTTAGAAATGCAATCTATGAAAAAAGGCCCCGGTTTTAAGACGGCATATGTAAAACAGTTTTGAAGTTCACACTGTAGTGAAAAAAACAGACCACCGGATTCAAGATGGCAAATCTCTGTTAATTGATACATGACCCCTACTTTTCTTGCTGGAAATGGATAATACAAACACTTAGCTTTAAAAGCATGTAAGTTAACCCCTTGGGAAATGGTACCAGCTATGATTGCCAGCATGTTGAAGCATGTCATGTTTACTATAGCTTATATAGGGAAATCTATTTACAGGTCTTACACCTATAAGAAGTACAAGTGGAGGGCAGAATTTGAATATTTATATTGTCTGCAATGTTATTTTCCACTAAAATTGTGTGCTGACCAATTCTAAGCAAATTTGAAAGTCAAAAATCAGTATAACTGTGTTGCAGGAGGCAAACTTAGGTTTTAATTAGGTTTGGGGTCATTTTTAACTGTTTTCGCCTTAAAAATGCCACAATTGATACCCTGTGTAGCACATTTTGCATGTGTTAGCTCAAAAAGTGAGTTGCTTTTATTAGTTGAGATGTTTTACTATTATTCATAACCATGTTTTTGAGAAATTTGATGGTTTTCAATTTTTATTAGAAAGAAATGAATTCTTAGGTTTAGGCGCTTGGCCGCAAACGCGTACCAGAATAGGTGTTGTTGGAAAATTCCTCATATTGAGTTCATTTTTGCTAACTGAATGCTGAAACTTGGTAGATATATTGCAAACATCATATTATTGAATAAAAACAGAAAATATAAGATATTGAAAAACACAAGTTTTCTTAAAAGAGACAAGATAACAATTAGGATATTATTATGATTGTACTGCAAATCAAAAGGAAGAACAAATAAATGTTCGTTAAAATATTAATTATTTAATACAAAGATTGTATTTGTAATTGACAAAAGACCGTATATATGCGTACTTTTATAACAGGGTTAAATCCGTCGGATGTTGGCTATAACACTATTTCTAAAATGCAGTTAAGGTAATCGTTAATACGAGCGGTATTCCTTTGCTCTTGCTTCAAATTTAGTTATTTCTTCATGTAAAAGATTGAATGTCTTCATGCACATGTAAAATCAATAATAATCTGATAATTTTTATGCATCGGGCAATCATTACCATGACCACTCTAAGGGATATTTATATCTTATCGGTAATTGTCAAACCGCCGGCTTACAAAGAATTATAGGTAGTCAATTATGAAATTAAGCATACAACTGATTTTGACAATAAACTGTAGAAGTTCGATACACACTTAATATGAGAATTTAAATATACGTTTTGATAAAATTAACAGAAGATCATCACTTTTATTAACTATCATATTTCAGATTGGTGACCAGTCCCCTTTAACATATAATATATCGTACAGGATCTCTACCTCAATCATTGCAACAAACACTTGTCCGTATACGTGACCAGTCCCCTTTAACATTTGATATATCGTACAGGATTTCTAGCTGAATCATTGCAAAAAACACTCGTCCGCCGTATACGTTACCAGTCCCCTGTAACATTTGATATATCGTACAGGATCTCTAGCTAAATCATTGCAACAAACATATTTCAAATTACTCTTCTGAACTGCACCTGTTGGAAGCAAACAACAAACACTTTGTTAGTGGAAATCTCAAACAAACACTTTTTTATTAGCAGTGCAAACAAAATAACAAACAGTCATTGATATCCATTCCGATGTTAGGGCATATTGTTTCCGTTTAAGCCTACTTGACATGAAGTATTCATATCCGATATGACGTACGCAAAGTAGATTCAAAAGACAAAATTAAATATTAATACTGAAACGAAGTAAAATCAATTCCTTTACAAAACAGCAAAATGCATCGTAAATAGCTATAATTGTTAACATTAAACAACATTAAACAATTATTTCAGGGCATTTTAAGAGCATAGAGGGAACCAGCCGCATGTCAAAATGATAAAGTTGACAGCTAATTGCGTTTTTCTTCATTTTTGAATATTTAATTTAGAATAATTTGAAATACAAATATTTGTGGTCGGTGGTATTTTTGACATGTTTGGTTATTACAATTTTTAGAATGAACTGACAATTTTCTTCCGAATATTTATTTCTACATTTGCTACATAGTTACACAATAATTTATGTTACTTCCCAATAACTTCATACCAAGCAATCTCGTTACTTATTTTTATGACGCCATTTTAAATGACCCTCTTTAGCACGGAGTTGCTCAATTTTGTTTACATAGCATTATATTAGGCATCAAGTGATCTCGAGATTGTATTCTACAAATATTTGACCAAATGTTCATAAACTATTATTCCCAATGTTTCGTGTGTTAAATTGATTGGATAAGTAGATAGTCACTTGGGACTTTGTTAACATTACAACTATGTTCAATGTATGGACTTATTGCATATATAGGCTTGTAAAAATACTTTTTCTAGTGAGTCATTCTCGTGAAATATCATGACTATGGCGTAGTTTTTGCAAAATTGTTTTCTAATGAAGAAACAATCTATATACCGTATAATGGGTTATTTTCGCGATCGATAATTTTAATTTTCGTGGTTGTAATTTTAGCGAATTTGAGCCCGCAGAAATTAATTTTCGCGTTTTGACTGTTGAATTGCATTCATATTACTATATTTCTTGTATCCTGTACAGCAAATGTACCACTAAAAATTAAATATTATTAGAAGAAGTGTTTGATTTCATATGAAAGCTGTCCATTAAACAGTGGTATTTTAACACACTGTTACAAACCGAATTGCCGTAGCATAATTGACATCCGTTTTAATAACAATTGTGATTATGTTTTAATCGACGGAATAATGGCCGTGATTAGAACAGAACAGAACACAACACAACTTTATTTCCATCTCAGGCATACAAGTATGCAGTATGAGGAATAACATATTTACATATAATATAATACTTCGAACGTGACCTATATACAATATAAACAACAAAACAAAAACAAACAAAGAACAGTCATGATAATTTTTCCAGGAGCTCGGATTTTTTTAAAATTTAAATTTAAAATTTAAATTTTAATATTTAAAAGGGGAAAAGTAATTTGATTGAGATCTTTTTTAAGTATTAAAGAGGCGTTTGATTTATTTTTTTTAAATTTATTGTAACGTATAAAAACTTCCAAAAAAAAGGACCAAAAGCAGATTAAAAAAAACAACCTTAATAACGAGGAAAGCAGTCAGACTAGGTTAATAAATGTGGGCAGGTTGTCATAGGTTTTATGCAGAAATATAAAACACCATAAAGGCATATATACAAAACTAACATCAACAAACACACATTGATAACATATAAAGAGAAAAGAAGAACAATAAGGACACGAACTAAACTTAAATCGTGGACATAATTAGCACATCAGTGTTACTATAAATTATCGTATACACATAGTAAACTAGAATTCATGGTCATTGAACTTAACATATATAAGCATGTCATCTTATTAACAAGCAAATTTACAACATGACAAAGTATAGATATGGCGGTCTATAATATAATGTTAAAGAACAGTGAACAGAATATAATAGACGCAAACTATCATATGAGTTATATGTGAAAAAAGTACGTAAAGACTTTTCGTTTATTGCGGTCTTTTGACAGTATTCAAAATGTTTTGCACAAAAGTACTAAGTTTAAGAAGTTTTTCGAATTCCGTAAGCGTCAGGAGGTAAGTTACTTTATTACCAGTGATTGAAGGGTTTAAAATATCGTTGATTTCACGTCTGTTATTAGAGAAATATGTGCATTCAGTGAGATAATGTTCTTCGTTACCGATTTTATTACAATTACAAAGAATGCATAGTCTATCTCTTACCGCCGTACCGTTCCATCTGCCAGTTTCTATAGGAAAGTTATGATTTGCAGTGCGTAGTTTCATAATAGGTATATATTTTGACATTGGTAATATTTTTAAATAGTTCTCGAATTCTAATTTGGATTTAAAAGACATATAGAATTTTCCTTTGTTTGACTGATTCATATTAGCATGCCATTGTTGTATGTTTTGCTGGATTAAACTTCGTTTAATTCTGTATTTTATATTTTACGATCTGATTGTACTTTGATTATGCCATAGAAAATTATTTTCCGTTTCACTTAGAATTTCTTTGATTTTGGATATCCATTTGAGCTCGTATCTGGTATTGTTATTACGAAAATCATACATCATTTTTGAATATTTAGCATTATTGCTTGTAATTAATCTATTCCAGAATCCTATCATTCTACTGTAAATTGCAATTGAGAGCGGGTATCTACCGAGTTCGCCATATAACATATAGGCAGGAGTGCTTTTACGAGAATGAGTAATTATTCTAAGGAAATCTCTATGAATTTGTTCAATGGCATCTAAGTTTTCATATCCCCAAACTTCACAGCCATAAGTAAGTATAGGGACAATGGTGTGATCAAATAATTTTAAGACCAAATCGAGTGGTAGATCTGAGTTTCTTGCTCGAATATAAAGCAAATTCATGGCTTTTTTTGCTTCTTCGATATTATTTTTGCGCGCATTTAAGAAAGACCCATTTACTAGAGAATATTACACCGAGATATTTATATTGTTTAACTATTTCTAACGTACTCTCACCTAACAGGAACTTAAACCTTGATACATTCCGTGCTCCAAATATAATAATCTTAGTCTTGTTTACATTGACTTTCAGCTTCCATTGGGTACAATATTCATCAAAGGCGTGTAATAAATTTTGAAAGTCAATTGCGTCATCCGAAATAATAACTGTCATCAGCATACAATAGAACTAATAGCTTCAGCCAATTTTGAGTTAAATTTGTATTTTTCAATTCCGCACCTTTGCCATTTCTAATAAGAAGATGACTTTCAAGGTCATTCAAAAACAGAGAAAAAAGGATCGGTGACAAGTTTTCACCCTGACGGACGCCATTTAGGCATGGGAAAAAGATAGAAGTAGCGCCATCTTTGAAAACGCAAGATTTGATATTTTTATACATGTTATAAATAACATTAAAAATCCTTTCCATTGATAGAACTTGACATGAGTTTTACCGCGGATATAGACGTTATGAAGAGATAATTAACCTTTAGCCCGCTGGGGCGATTATAAAGCCTTTTCAAACAGCTTTTTTGAGTAACGCTCGTCTGTATTGATGGTAAAGCATATGAATAGGATAATTTTTTTTGCATAAAACATTTTACTATGCTTATAGCAATACAATAACAGAGAGAACATGATTAACAGAAGAGATTGTGAAATCTTAACTAGATATTAAAAGGATGTGATGTTCATGTTAACATATTTGTTTCAGACACAGTAAATATAGTAATGCTTAAATGGGAAAGATACTTAACAGAGAATAGTACACCAGCTTAGTTATGTAGATGTAGTTCTTAAATAGAAAATATTACTTAACAGAAAATAGTACATCTTTTTGAAAGTTTCTATTTCGTGTTTTACATTATGAAGGTCCTTTTTTTGTATCCTCACCTTCTTTTGCCGCAAATTCACAGAATCTTTTATTGTCACTGAGACGCACCTCTAGGGATTTAAACTTGGTCTCTAAGTCGGTGATTTTCATGTTAATACTGTTAACAGTTTTTTTTTCAATTTTCTCAACAGATTGTAGCTTCAGCTTTACAAATTTCATGTTATCCTGTACCTCGGATATACGACAATTCGTCGAAAGTCACTTGATAGAATACGACAATTCAAAGAATAGACATCTGATCGAATAGACAATTGATAGAATACGACACATGGTCGAAAACTATTTTTTATGGTAAGTATAACGCTATGCCCGAAGAAAAATGAGTGAACTGTTTTTGATATTTTTTATGCAATAAAATTATAAAATTTGTCAATTCGTCTTGTCCATTCTGTAGTCGAAGATGGAAAAGTCACCTAGTTTTTTACTAGTTCTAGGGGTGGAAAAAAATTCTCGTTAGAAGGATACATATTTAGTAAAGACAGACGTGATGATAAAACGGGTAAAACGTACTGGAAGTGCGAATTAAGGTCTTGTAAAGGGAGGTTGATTAACAACCTCGATAACAGAACTTTAAAAGAATCGGAAATCAAGTTCAATCGGGGCCGCATTTTAGAACTAGCCGTTCAAATGTACTTCCGTACCGGCTTATACTTTCATTTTCAATTCTGGGAGTTTTCGAAGACTCGTCGAAAATTTTCGACAAAATTCGACGGAAATACAATTCTATCAAGTGTCCTTTCTTTAAACAGTCGCATTCTACCACGTGTCCTTTCTGTCAATTGTCGTACTCTATCAAGTGTCTTTCGACGAATTGTCGTGCACCGCTGTTCCTCTGTGGCCCATGACGGCGGCGATGCTTGAGAATCGAATGTCGGTATTCTTGGCGGACTTGGCATGTACTCGTAGGGAGGGAGTGGAAGACCATAAGAGGGTTGCGAATAAGCCATGCTCATAGGGTCCATAACACTCCAATCATAAGGAAAACTACTTACAGGTCTCTGTGACTCATTTATCCTATACAAAGATTCATCGTGATTTTGTTTACAATTTTTTAGTTTTAGTTTGGTCTTTGATCACTTCACTATCCACCGAGGATTTATAACTGACCGTGTAACTATCGTCTAACAATGGCGACGTAGCTTCTCGTTTATTTTTTGTCTTTTTCTTTGATTCCATAGAAGTATTCTGTATTGCTTCACTTACAGACATTTACACACTTAGTTAACTTTCAAATAATTCAAAAATTACCAAAGTTGTTTTGAGAAAAACACATTTTTATTTTTTTTCCCGCGCGGTAAAATCATGTTCTCACCGTGTATATCACGTGACCTTATTGTAAAGCAAATAGTAAATGCAGCAAATTTTGGAAGTATGAAACTATCCCTACCCACGATTTGACGGTTGTCATCAATACTAATGATTTTGACTCCCGAACAGTTCATTGTATCGGTACTTATCTAATCTGCCCGAAGCGTTTACTTAATTTGTGCACAATGGGATATATTCGATTAACCCAGAACATAAAGAAATAGCAACGGCAGTTTTAATCAATCGTACCGTACATTCATGAAATATAGTGCAGTTCGCGAAAGTGAATTTGGGAATTTTTGACTTTTATTATTTTTGCGAATTCACGACGGACGCGAAAATAGCGAAAATATTATGCTCGCGAAAAAACCCATTATACGGGTGATTTGTCTGTAACGTGACTATGAAATTATTGTAAACACACTGCATGTCCTCTTCATCAAACTTGAACACCATTTACATTTAGTTAGTTAATTTAAGAGTCGTAGTGAGGTCACTAAATGTACACAAAGAACTGTTTTAACCTATTGTTCAATAGATTTCTTTGTAAAGTTCATTGAAAAATGTAAGGCAATAGTAATTTTACAACTAATCGACTACTATGAAAATGTTTATCAATAAACAAAACTTGTATTGACTTATTAAGCATTTCGTCCAGAAAATCAGGTCGCATTTACATTTCTAAAATTCTCTTACACGATCCAACTTCCGAATTTTGATAACAGAGCATCCATAACGCGTTATAAGTAAAATAAGTCACGAGTACAGTTTCGAACAAGAACAATTTTGATGCAAGGCATCAAAGTGGGCGGGAGAAGAATTTTCTTGTAATTTCAACAATGTAATCACACTGCTCTGACGAAATCTGAATGACTGAGATTTTTACGTTCTATAACTACAAAAATCAGAACATACGCAGTGAAACAGTCAACATCCTGATAGTACGGGCTTCTGTCGTTTTCAAAAATCGTCATATGAAAAAAATCAAAGCACTGAAGGGGCTGCAAGCCAGCGGAGCGTAAACATAATCAAAATAAAACAAACACATAATATTCAATGTAACAGAAATTCCAGTTTTATTCCAGTAAGTTTGTCATGATACAAATTTAAAATGATAGCACAATGTTAAAACAGCAAGAAATCACAAGTTAGTTCTAAATAATGGAAAAAAAGAACTTTCTTGCGCCAGAACCTGAGCATAAAAAGAATTTTACATGAAAATCAATTAAAGTAACATATTTATAACCTAAGATTATAATGTACAGATTATTCATGACAAAATTGGGAAAGTTACAGAATTTTATGTAATTAATGCTTAGGCATTATTACAAACACTGATGATGCAAGTACTTGGAGGGTGGGCATTTATTAGAGGCACATGATTGAAATTGAGAAATATTCAACATGCTGAAACAGATAAACCATTTCTCTAAGTACACAATGGGAAGATAACCTCAGAAATAAGGTAGCTGGAGTTATTTAACTTGTCAGGGTCATGACCTGTGCACTGTTAAGTAAGTGTGTTAAATTCATTTTACTGTTCTTTGCAGACAATGAGAAATATCCAACTTCCAGAAACAGGTTAACCATTTATCTCTTAGTATAAAATGGGGAGATAACCCCAGGAATAAGCTAGCCAGAAATATGTAATTTGTAAGCGTCATAAACTATGTACTGTTAAGTGAGTGTGAGAACTTTCATGCCAATGCCCTTCGTAGAAATTTTGAAATATCCAACTTGCCAAAACAGGTTAACCATTTATCTCCAAGTACAATATGGGGAGATAATCCCAGAAAAAAGTTACACAGAGTTATGTTTCTTGCCAATTCTCTTTGTAGAAATTGAGGGGGGTTGCATAAAAATAAATACATGTACCAATAACTCAGATACAACAATCATTGAAAATTATCCAATTCAATAGTTGCTAGAAATGGGAATATTCAACAAAATAAAACTGGTCAAAATATTGACAAAAGTAATTTTTGGGGAACTGTTTAAATAAATGAGAAAGGGGACATTAAAAGCAATTGAACAGGACAAGTACAAAAACATTACAGGACACATGTATGTTTGTTCGCGAAATACCAGGATCAAAATACATCACTGCCCAGAATGCCTAGCCCTGGGTTTATGCAACTTAATATTTACCCAAGTACCAATTTCGATGATAATTTTTTATTCATGTTTTATAACAACACATCACAACTTAAAGCAATACCATTAGTATTCAAGGAAATCTTACTTCCTGGTTCAAAGTGAAAGTAGAAAGTGAAAGTAGGAAGTAAGTTTTCCTTGAATTTCTTGAAAACCCTAACATTATTTTGACGAATTGGCACTAAACATTGTAGTCCAGCATATACTTATTTCAGGTATGAGTTGCTTTGGTATATTGTTCATGAATTTCAGAGTTCTCATGCAAATGGTTTTTCTTTTGTTTTAGTTTGTGCTGGGTAATTGCAACATGAATTAGACTAAACTGAGCTTGCAAACATTTACTACATCCATAGCTAAATCCATTTATTTACTAAAATCTAGGTGGCAATAAGTATTTCCCCCAAAACTCATTTTTTGAAATTTTAGCCTGTCTTCGCCATTTGCAATGTTTGCGATACCTTAAAGCTTATTTCTTTACCTTGTACTATGACTCTTGATTATTTCCACTTTCAACGTAAATACACAGGGACCCTGTGAAAAGCTATTTGATCATGGTTTCATGTATAACAATGTGTCAGAGGGAACCAGAGTTATGTTAATGTAACCATATTTTAAGGAAGTGTCCAACCTTATAAATCAGATAAAAGGGCTCTTTATATTCATTTCATTAGCTAAAGCCTTTAACAGACACCCTATCCCCACTGTTATCTGTCAACTCTATTTAGACCCTTTTAATGCATGCACCACATCTATCTGATCTATATATACACTCTTTGAATTTTTACAAGGAAGTACATGTACCTAAAAGATCTAAACATGAACAGACTCTGATTAGCCAAACTGATAGGCATGTTGATATGGTTTAACCTTGTCACAGATGGAATAAAAGCTGCATGGAAAGAGTAGACAAAAACATGGAATACTTGAGTTTTGCACAGAAAATCCATTTCTAACTCCAACCCTTAACTCTGTATATACACATTTATGGCATAGGCAAACAGTGTAGATCTAGATCACCCTGCATCTCTTTGCTGTTTAGTCAGAATCGGCACTATTCACTTTCAGATTCATAAAGTTATTTCTGAACAAGACATGACCAATATAGATCTGATCAGATGGCACAAATGTTTAGTCTGATCTGGATCTACACTAGAAACACATGCAATGAAAGGCACATTTATATAGCAGAAAGGTGCTCTTGATCAATAATTTTTAGTTTTGCTCCTTCGAATAACATGAACAATCTTTCTTAGTGAATATTATCATCTTCAACTAAAATTTTAGAAATTACTCTACATGTACATCATAAAGCTATTACAGTTACTATAATTAAGTTTATGTTAATGCATATAAATATCTATGTTCTTTCAATGCCAATTAGTTAACAACTTATTTTATAAGAAGATATCATTTAGGGATTTCAAAAGATGCAGATTCTTGCATGTTGATGCAAGCATATTTGATTTTTTTTTTCACTTTTGACCCCCTGGTTTAATATGTTCTTTTAAATATGTTCTTTTAAATATGTTTTTTATTCACAAATTTATCACATCTAATGAGCCAGTGACTGTTCTTTGCTCGTGAAAAATCTCTTCAGAGGTGCAGGGATTTTGGATTTCAATAGCTTTTGAAAACCAGGGGTTGTTTGTCCCTGTTGAGAGTTTTTAAGGGGTCATAATCAAATAATCAAATAGTTGCAAGTTGTATTTTGTGTTCAACTCGAACTTAACTACTTATAAAAGTGCTTTAACTTCGTTTAAATATATGTTCAGTGGTCTAATAAGTATTGATTTTATAATTAAAATGCAATAAACACAATATTTATCTTTATTCTTGCAATATTCGACCATGATTCTTTCATCAAAAGAACCCAGGCTCAAAATCAGGAACGGTCAAATGTGGAAAAAACTAATTTGCTTGCATCAAAATGCAAGAATCTGCATCTATTGAAATCCATGAGGCAGAAAAATTAAGTCTGACATGGTTAATTTTCAAGTTTAATCCAAACTGATCGTCATAATTTTTTCCTGTTGTTACCTGGGAAAAACTAGATAATTTAAAAATTTAAAATACCAATTTCTTTAATCCATGTTTCATGTTTATTAGAGACCAGAACATCAGCAGATGCTAAGCTATTGCTTCTTAGGCTCATTTGGAATACCAGCTTTACATGGTGGAGAAGGACCCCAGGTGCCCCTTCGGACAATTTTCAGGCCCGAACGGACACCTGGGTAGAACCACCGACGTTCCACAAGCTAGCTGGCAAGCTTCCTCACAGGAAAGATCTTGACCCTGGTAGGTCTCGAACTCACAGCGGTGAAGGGCAAGTGATTCTCTGCCGGAAACCTTAACCACTCGGCCACGGACGCCCCTTTAATCCATCTGGTCATATTGAAAAAACGAATATCATCGAGACTTAGGAAGCTAGTTATATTAAGCTATTCTAGTAAAAACAATCTATTTACTTTGTTAAGACTTGAAAACCTGGACGGTGTTTAACAGTCAGTGTGATACAGAACTTTGTTTTCCAAAGTGCTTGAAGTGTCTATCTTTAGTAAGACTACATCCTCACCAGGAAATGTAAACAAAAATCAGATGTGTTTCCATGCAGCTGGTTTTCTACAAATCATTATATGCAAAATATGCCAAACTGTTTTAGTGAAGTTGATTGCACATTTATGCATACAATGACTGCACATATGCAATATTTGGGATAGTTTTAAACAGTTAAAACACTTATGCCATGCATGACCTTTCGAAATCACTGTAATAAATGTTTTGTCCATGTCTGTGTTTATTTGTAATCCTTTCAGCATTTCACGTACTATCTGTCATGTTAATTCCACTTCAGAAAAACTCATTTTGCATCATTTTCATAACTTTCACAATTTAAATTCGCACAAAACATTAGAAATTTGTTCTAACGAAAGTGTTCAATATTTTTGGGAAACACAATTAAGGGCAGATCACCGGTGTGATGTGTAGTTTGGGCTAAACGCCGTCTGTGTTACGTAACAATGCCAAACCCATAAAACAACCGACGCGGTATAAAACAAACATTAACAAACAGACCATTGCAAGATTAAAAAAGCAACGTACCTAAATTTTATAGTATAATTACGTTTTGTCCCGAAAAACAATCTCACCAATTATGTTCCACAAGATCACAAATAGGTATAAACACGGTGCAAAGGTCAACATCCCTGACCGATTATACGGAAACTACGTCTTGCAATGTACAATTAAAACAATGGATGACCAGTATTGCAATTGTACATTTATTCACACCTTTGTTTCCGAACAAAACTCTCACGAATCATGTTCCACAACTTCCAACAGGTACATCTACAGTGCAACAGTCAACATCCCTGACCGATTATACGGAAGGACCGGCTACCGTTGTTTTCAAAAAATAGTCACGTGCTCAGGAGAACTTATTATTTTAAAAATTTAAGAAAAATATATAAAAATTCTACAAAGCGATGTCAATGAGTTCCTATGATACAATTCGTTAACCATTTGTTAATACGTTTTTTGCACAACAACTGTCATTAATATATATATCAGAACAAAAATAGAAACATTTCTGAAATTATGCTATTATCCCCACAAAAATAGTCACGTGCTCAGGAGAACTTTTTATTTGAAAGTTTTAAAAAAATCAAAGAAATCCTACAAAGAGATGTCAACCAGTTCCAATGGTGCAATTATTTAACAATTTGTGAATACTTTTTTTGCAAAACATCTCTCATTAATATATATCTGAACAAAATTACAAACATTTATGAAATTATGCTGGTATCCTTGCACATTGAATTCTCCAAGTAAGCACAAATATAGTGGGCGGCTTCTGCCGCCCACTAATAAGTAGACAAATCCTATAACAATAAGTTACTTTTATAACGCGTTTTTAAGGTCGATAAGCACGATACATAAACCTGTGTAAATATTGAGTTGCGCTTAACCCGGGGCTAGGCGGCGTGAGCACGATACATAAACCTGTGTAAATGTTGAGTTTCGCTTAACCCGGGGCTAGGCGCCGTGAACAGTAATATGCATTTCCATAATTGTCCACGAACAGGACTAATCAAACCGAGTCTTTGATTTTCTGTCAAGTTCGATGGCTTTTAAAATTCATTGTTTATGTATTTAAATATTACAGTTGAGTTGTTTGTATGTTTCCGTAGCAAGGAAAAGCTAGGATTGGTTTAACGATATCCAAAGCTGTACTGGGCGGGATAGAGAAACCACCCATTTGAAAACAGGACGAAAAGCAATCTCTCCAATCAACAGTGCTTTTTTGTTTATTAGTTTATTCACACCGTTCAACCCGATAAGGTGAATATTGATAAAAAAGGATATTTGCGACCGATTCGCCAAATGACATATTTTGTAAAAAAATGCACACTTTTTCTGCAATTTCTCTGTAAATAATATTCTGTATGCGTCAAGGTTTCGTCAGTAGAGTCCTTAACAAACAGGGAATCAAGATGTATATTTTTGTATGCTAAGATATTGCCGGAAAATGTAAAAATCAGGCCAATACTCAGTTTCGCCGAAAAACGTTAATGTACACAAGCAACTGCCGTCGGCTTACCGGTGTGGTACCGGTATTTGAGAAAGTACGTTTAAATATTTCTTAGTCTAGATCATCTAGACGTTCTGTCATTGATCAGTGTCACACTGCTCTGACGAATGTCTAGAGACATGGCTATATAAAAAGTCTGACCGACAGGTGGCGCTTTTGTATGGTAAACAAATCCAAAATCAATCGCGATTTCTAATAAAATTTGTTAACAGTGCTTTAACCGTATTTCTCCCACACTGGGCAAAGTAAAATTAGGTAATATGATATCGAGCTACAAAATCAGGTATATGGTGTACATGTATAAACAAATGACGTTTAAGTACTTGTCTACTCCATTGTACATAAACGTTGCTGCCTCTTCGTGATTATGGTTTTAGACTGTCACGTTGTATGGGTGGACGGGTGGTCCAGTAGTAACACGTTGGTCTACCAATCCGGAGGTCGTGAGTTCGAATCCCGAAAACGGCACTGGAAATGTCTGTATTACACGTCCAATTTTGTCCCCCCCCCCCACTCAACTAAGTATTGGTTCACTTCCAGGAAGTAGAATTTCAGTGCGTGTATCGGTGCTATACACCGGGAACGTTAAAGAATCAGAGGATCTCTTCGAAAAGAGCTATGGTAGCGCACCCGGATTCCCTGTATCTGTATCTAAAAGCTATCTCTCTATAGTTATCTGCACCTGTCAAATGTAATTTTAAACAGATATATGTGTGTAAATACTCGTTGATGGTGTTGATATATACTTGGCGATATCAAGAATATGATGGTAGGGGTAACATACGTTGAATACAGCGATCTCCTATAATGGCGGTAAAAGAAAGTGTACATATACGAAAAACCTTATCCTCTGGTGTAGAGGAGTGCTCCTATGAATAAAGGAGGAAATTACAAAATACATACATACACATGGTATGACAGTTGTCATTGTACGGTGATTGATAAAAAGAGAAGAATATCAAAATCTTCTTTCAAACTTTGCAGAAATAAATCTTAGTATGCATGTTTATTATTTATACGTTTAGAAATGTTAGAGCAGTAAAAAAATAGTTTGACCTGAAAAATATCCCTACATTCTACAGCCAAACACAAAAACAAAGCAACACTAAACATCAAATTAAATGCCTTCCTCAGCTTACTTGAACAAGCCTTTGGGCGCAATAATACAGTTAAAAAATGCGTGTCGCCGCGTGATATGTTTTTCCGATTTCCAGCTGACAGTCTTAAAAAAATAATTTTCACAAGACAACGACGGCGTTCCATACCTATGTCCTAATTACAAGCCTCGTTTTAGAGTGTCTGGTTTTTTTAACGAACAATGTCTTCAGACGTACTGATCGCCATTGCGAAATCAGAGCGTCTGAATGGTTGAGACTAAATATTTCTGCAATCGGATTTTATTTGATTAATTATAACCGATATAAAACATTTTAAAAAATGCGCATATGGGCGTGATTCATTTGCAATGGCAGTTAAACTGATAACATGACCGGACGATATTTATGACTGATTTGATATTAATATCCAAAAACAAGGACACTATCAACATTACCTTATATGGAATTTTGTGGAATATTTCGCTGTTTACATAAACGTCATAACAGATAAATTGGCTATATAAAGTGCTGTTATCTTGAAAACTTCGTCTTTAATATTTGCTTCGATACTGCAGTGACATGTGTGGGGTTTCCGTTAAGCATGCGCAATGTGTCTTTTTGACGAAACTGAATCAATAGCGGTCTAGAAGTTGTGACATACCACTCCTTAATTAATGTGAAATGCGAATTATGAAATTATAAACCGCAGTTAACAATAAACGGTGAATTAGAACATTTGATTTGAAGAAAAGGTCTTGAGTGAGGAAATAACTTGTACATAATTTTATAGGTAAGTAGAAAGTCACGTGATAGCCACATTTATTATACACTAGTAAATTACCTTTATAGTTTTACAATTTTAATATTTCAATGATTTCAGGCTGGAAATTGCTAATGGAAAATCATGAACGACAACTGTATGTAGAAGTGTTTATTTTGCTATAACACATGCTATATTGTGACTGTGAGATGGAAGTACATCGGTTATATATATCTTACATTGACGCTGGATATTTCAAAGGAAAGTGTTTTGCAAATTGTTTTTAATCATTTCTCATTAATTTAAAGGAAGTATTATAACTCGCGAGGAATTTGATAATATTGGTAAGTATAATTTGTTTGTTTTATCACGGACATATTGTTGTTTACTATTTTGATGGTGATGTTACGCAGTAAAAATCGTTTCTTGTTTTTATGTTGTTAAATATTTAGAAATAATTATCAGTGCTAATCATTTAAAATTGTATAAAGATATACAATCTACACAGACAAAGTATCAAAGACGCAGTCAATTCTTAATCTCAATTAAGGACTTACTAGTACTACACTTCTCCCCAGCACGTTCATCGGTAAAAGGAAAATTATCAAAATCTCAATAACGGTAAAATGTCGTTCAATGATACTTTGCACAAAGGAATGTTACTGATGTATCCGAAGTTTATTTTGCATACAGTAAGACACGTTAGAAAAGTGAAGAAAAATAGTTAGACCTAATAATTCCTTAAAATTCTATTTACATAAATTCACAAAAACTAAGCAATACAAAACATAATTTTTAATTCCAACGTGAGTGTAATGATACTGACAAAAAATCGTGTGTGCTTTGTAAAGAACCTTCTACTACGTACTAAAGGAGTAATCAATGATTGTCATCCGTTTACGCGACCAGTAAGCGACCAGGAAGTCACGAGGACACAGGAAATTGTTGTCAGTATCATATTACTCATGTGTGCATACACAGTTATGTTTTGTGATGTTTTGTTTTTGTGAATTTATGTAAATAGAAGTTTAAAAAATGAAATATGCATATCAGGAATGGCCACATCCAGCATACACAGCCTCCCCACACAGCCAAAAAGTAGAGAGGAAAAGAGAGCATGGTATTACAATAGTCAGTTACAAAATCAGTTACAAAATGGACGCCACAAATAACGAAAGTGAGAACCAGAGGGGTTACCGCCTTGGAACGGTCAGTGGCAAAACAAATTGCCACTGGGGGTTTAAACAAGGTTCTATGGTGCACTAACCTCACACTTGCCCCAACAGGTTCTCGTATCACAAAACAAGTACAAATTGTCTTTGTGAAATAACTCCAACCCACCCATCAGCCAACAATGTTGCATGCAAAATCATACAAACATATAAACATAAGAATTTAAAAGCATTGCAAAGCCAAAGGGCGGGTACTCAATGATCTTACCGAGACCAGAGCACCTGGAGTAAAATCAGCAAGAACACGAATTTAAGGAATTTTTAGATCTCGCTATTTTTCTTTACTTTTGTAACGTGTCTTTCAATATACATAATAAAGATACATGTGTAGTAAGCCCTTAAGAGATTGTAAAATTGTCAAGTCGCTAAATATGTGGTAGCTTTGGTGATCTTGACACCTATATCTGACTGATTTGAATAGTCTAAGTTGAGATTTCCAACTTGTATTCCAACATTTATGGTATTCCTTAAGAAAGGTATTTTTTGTTTAAATATTTTTTTTTGGATTTTCCAAATGTGAATATTGATATTTGTTATTGCAATCGGTCTTCCGTTGCTTTACAAACTAATAAAACTTTTGCAATTAGGAATAGAATAAGTTGTTGTTTATGTATTTAGATAAAACTTTTCATAGATATTGAAGCCCCGAGTGTATTAAAGATTCGCAAACATGCTCTTTGGGTGGGGTAATGCATAAACTTTGAATGAGTTTTTTTAAGAAAGTAGAGTTTGTTTTAAAATGAAAAATATTCCATATCATTACAAACACTATTTTGATAAATATGTTGTATATATTGTGATTGTGACACATGCCAAAAGATAAGCACAAGTGAATTTTACATATAAAGTATTTGCAGGCATCCACAGTAAGGGAGATCAAATTGGCAAGATTAGCAATTGCAAAAGCTGCTCAATATATCCTACTACAATGTTTAGTTGAGATAATACTGAAATGAAACGCCAACTTCTCAAAAAAACTGTTTGCAGTATTCATGATCTTTCCAAACAATTGCAAATGGCTGACCATTTGTTTTCATGAAAGTAGTCCCATATGAAGAAGTATGGTGTACAATAATAGCCATTTGTATTGTAAATTGTCATATTGTATAAAGGTGTTATGTATTTCTGTAAGTTGGTTTATTACAATGAGTATTACACTAGAAACATTATTAAACAATGCCTTCATATTTAACACTCATGATTATTAAGAAGTCGTATTAATCACATTTATGGTTTATCTCTCTGCATAAACACATTGAGATAGCTAAAAGTATTTATACTCCGATTTCAGCAACCTGTGTGTCTTCATGCAAAATTTACAACATTTCCCATAAAATATTGCAGGTAAATGGAATTATCTAAAATTTACAATTATAAATTCCATAAAGCATTTCATTAGGCATGGATATTCATATAGGCATTATACAAGATGACATGTAAACATCGTTGGTACTCATAGTATCCTGTATTGTACATATTTGGCAACACAATAAACAACCTTCAGCTTGGTGTACTTATATACAAATGACATAGCATTACATGTAATACATAATATTAATACACCCACCTATAGTTCTCAATGGTCATCATTGTATATGTTTACAATGTATTAATTTCTTCCCTATGTGAAGAGATGTTGTATAAAGAAATATTTTGTCTTGGATTTATTTCTTAAATGTGTGTTTAATTGTTTTCTTATATGAATGAAATGCCATTTACATGTCCCGCAGGGTTTTTAGAACACTATTTAATTAAAGGGAGGTAATTATAAAAGTAGGTACTTTAAATGGGATTTATTTGAACAAAATGATTTTGGATAGTTTTACCGTTAACTGCATAAAACACATTTTTAGCAAAATTGTGTATAACTCTTGCGAAACTGTTCCAAAGTAAACCATTACAAGATTCTACATTAAATTGAAGACTGTTATTGGCAACTTAGCACAAATAAAGAGTTATCAATGTCTTTTCAACAATAAAATATGAACAAAACTGACCATTTAGAAACTATAGGAGAATGTAATTGCATTGTATCAAATACTGCGTTTTCCCAGATTGTGCGGTCATCACAAACTTCAGTTTAGGCCAGACCCTATGAGCTAAAACAGTCAGCCCTAGATCTATAGCCCTCCGTAGCTCTTCGTCTCTTTTAGGGTAAGCTGATATCGACTTGTTCAACTGTTTTATAACAGTTTTATATATATCTAGACTGTCGCTCACTGTTCCGTTCCTTTAATCGCTCACCAGAGGATACCTTCCAAAGCTATGAATGCTTCGTAAACCAGTGATACAAAGTTAGGTTCAATTATACCCAAGCTGAAATCTTTAATTCCAAACAAAAATGGATGCACATTCCCTCAGGTTCCGACATTATATCAACACCAGCCTTGGGAGTAGAATACATGCTTCATAACTTTTTACATTCTGCCGGAGGATTTGGGACCAAAAGGTATTCCACACTGATTTCCTAAGCCATGTTGTATAGAAGAACTTCATGTCCTTCATTTGAGTAACAAACTGTGGAAAAGCATTCCTCATACAGTCCTACACAATGGCAATACGATGTGTGAAGAATTTAGTCTGCTGCTTCTTCATATTGGGATACTATAACTCTTGACCAACGTCACTGATGTCACGGCGAATATTACGGGCTGGTCTTTTGTTCATATGTTTCTCTCCCCTTTCATGATATGTTCTATGTATGGGTCCTAGTGAGCATATCTGGACAATATTTCATTTGATATGACTGCTACGGCATAGACTAGAGCAAGCTTCCATAATTATTTACAATTGCTCCAATCGTCAAATACCGGGTACTAAAATTGTACCCAAGTCATAAAAGTAAAAACAATCCACAGGTTTCCGGGTACCCGGTCAGTCCCTATTTAGCACTTAAAGAGGTTGAGACTATGTTAAGTAGTCTAAAGCAAGGTTGAATGTAAGTTTTAAATTTTACGAACACCATATATCATATTTATTGGCTTACAAGGGGATTTGATTGTAAGACACTCCACAACTTTGCACAACAGCATTTTTATGCACTTGTGAATAACTACTGAAGCTTAAAATGTACTGCATTGCAGCTGAAATCTGAACACAAATTCCTTATTTAATCTTTTCCTCCACATAGATGTATATACATCAGTGCTGTCTAATCAGGATCTGCGCTGTTCACTTTTTGGCCAGAAATAACCTAATATATAAAAAACAAACAGTGTAGATCCTGATCAGATGGCACAAATGTGTTTAAGGGCAACATGATAAAAGTCGTATCTATAGAGTAAAGTGTTAATAACCAATTAAAACAATAAAAAGCTGAAAAATACTGTTTCGCGCGGCCGTAAATTCGCGCAAATCCAATTTTTCAAACCAAACAAAAAATATTACCGATATTTTACCGACCCAATATCAATATTTGAACACGCGAGCTGATCATGTGTCAGTTGGCCCCCTATAAATTACCACTTCCTTTGTTAGTCAATTATCGGACCGCTGTTTATTCGGCGCCGCTAATTGACACGGGACTCGTTTGATCCATCTATCTGGACCATTCTTATCATACTCGGCTAGTTAAATTTCGTACCCGTTTTATCGTCTGAAGTGTCAATTAATTGCGTAACAGTTACTCAAAAAAGTGTTGATAAATTAAAAATGAGATGACAACGATATTGTTTAGCACGATTAGGCACGGGTAATTTTATAGCACTAACATGTCAATCATTTCCAGGAGACCCCAAACGCTTTATACTAGTCTGATAATTCAGACATCTCTCTCAATGAAGTATGATAGAAAATAGACTGGCTAAAATAAAAGTATGTTATGATGTATAAAAATAAATAAAAAGACAAAATTTGCTATCAGTGTGTCAGTAAAAGCATCTCATTTACTTAACATGTTCCTTTTAGGCCATACTAGCCATTTAATGCCCCCAAAAGGCAAAACATTGGGACTATTTAGTGTCAGCCATTGTCTGACTAGCCCGAGTATAGTCTAGATCATCTAGACGTTCTGTCATTGATCAGTGTCACACTGCTCTGACGAACGTCTAGAGACATCGCTATATAAAAAGTCTGACCGACAGGTGGCGCTTTTGTATGGTAAACAAATCCAAAATCAATCGCGATTTCTAATGAAATTTGTTAACAGTGCTTCAACCGTATTTCTCCCACACTGGGCAAAGTGAAATTAAGGTAATAAGATATCGAGCTACAAAATCAGGTATATGGTTTATAAACAAATGACGTTTAAGTACTTGCCTACCCGATTTTACATTAATGAATACAAAATATATGACTCGCCGTTGCTGCCTCTTCGTGATTATGGTATTAGACTGTCACGTTGTATAGGTGGACGGGTGGTCCAGTGGTAACGCGTTGGTCTACAAATCCGGAGGTCGTGAGTTCGAATCCCGAACACGGCGCTTGAAATTTATGTAATATACGTCTGGTGTTTCCCATCCAACTTAGTACTGGATCACTTCCAGGAAGAAGAATTTCAGTGCGTGTATCGGTATTATAAACCGGGCACGTTAAAGAATCAGAGGGTCTCTTCGAAAAGAGCTGTGGTTGCCTACCCGGATTCCCTGTATCTGTATCTAAAAGCTATCTCTCTATAGTTATCTGCACCTGTCAGATTTATATCTATATATAGATATATGTGTGTAAATACTCAGTGGTGGTGTTGATATATACTTGTTGATATCATGAATATGATGGTAAGGGTAACATACGCTGAATACAGCGATCTCCTATAATGCAGGTAAAAGAAAGTGTACATATACAACAATCCTTATCCTCTGGTGAAGAGGTGTGCTCCTATGAATAATGGTATGGCAGTTGTCATTGTACGGTTATTGATAAAAAGTGAAGAATACCAAAATCTCTCTAACGGAAAAATGCAGTTCAGTCAAACTTTGCATAAATAAATCTAATTATGTATGTTTATTATTTATACGTTTAGAAAAGTTAGAACAGTAAAAAAATAGTTTGACCTGAAAATATTCCAACATTCTACAGCCAAACACAAAAACAAAGCAACACTTAACATCAAATTGAATGCCTTCCTCAGTTTACTTGAACGCGCTTTTGAGCGCAATAATGCAGTTAAAAATGCGTGCCCCCGTAGGATAATAATGTTTTATCGATTTCCAGCTGACAGGGCGACAGTCTAAAAAATAATTTTCACAAGACAACAACGCCGATCCATACTAATGCCCTAATTACAAGCCTCGATTTGGAGTGTCTGACTTTTTAACGAACAATGTCTTCAGACGTACTGATCGCCATTGCGAAATCAGAGCGTCTGAATGATTGAGACTAGCCCGAGTAGGAACATCCGCGGGACTATTTACAAGTAATTAGCCTTAAAGCAAACCACGCTACAAGGGAAACAAATATTACAGGGCTAGCCTCTATGCCTTCTATTAACGGCTTAGCTTTAATCTTTGGTAAGGACAGTTAATAACAGGTGGAAGATTTACTACATTTGTGTATATTGAAAAAGTGGTTAAACCCGTTTACTAACACCTTTGGTATGGAAATGATATAACTGGGGAAAATGCGTTTAATAATATGATAGAAAAATCAACATCTAGTCAAATTGGCGGATATCCTTATTTCGTATTAAAACAAGTGTAAGCTTTCCAAATAGCTAGCCGGTCATTAACTCAACGTCTTTACTTAAAAGAATTGTAGATATTTTAACAAATTGCAACATTTCAGTTATTTTAGGCTGAAACTTGCTAATGGTAAAACACGGAAGCCAAGCATATATAACAGTTTTCATTTTCCTATTAACATTATACCACATGACTGTCTAGTTATCGATAGCCAGCTCTAAGTACTTTGGTTATGTATCCTATATTTAAGAAATGCATAGGGTCATTTAACAATTTTTTTATACATTGTTCATAATGTTATTTTGTTTAATAAAAGGGGAGACACACATTGCAAATTGCGAAAACTTGCTAAAATTTCTAAAATATTTTTTGGAAAAATACTCATTACCACCTCATTTTACACTATTTCTCAGTAGAATTGAAATATCAGCAAGAAGAAAAGGTAAAAAAATACAGTTTTCCCAAACTAATTTATTTAATTGAAACTTGGCAGAACACATATTGAAATACAATGCTGGAAATTATCTTGAACTTCAAAAGATGCATGGTGTTGTTGTGACCACTGAAAGAAGCACTACATTCTTCACTATTTTTATGCCCCCGAAGGGAGGCATATAGTAATCGGACCGTCCGTCCGTCGCGTCTGTCCGTCCGTCCGTCCGAAATAATCTTGTCCTCGCTTCTTCTCCAAAACCGCTTGAGGGATTTCTTTGAAACTTCACAGGAGTGTTCGTCACCAAGCCTAGTTGTGCATATCGTCAGGAATTTCTGCTCGGATTATTTTTGGCTGAGTTATGGCCCTTTTTAGCAAAATCTTGTCCTCGCTTCTTCTCTGAAACCGCTTGAGGGATTTCATTGAAACTTTACAGGAGTGTTTGTCACCAAGTCTAGTTGTGCATATCTTAAGGAATTTCTGATCGGATTATTTTTGGCGGAGTTATGGGCCTTTTTACCTAACCCTAACCCTAACCCTAAGCTTTTTTGAAACCGCTTGAGGGATTTCATTGAAACTTCACAGGAGTGTTTTTCACCAAGCCTAGTTGTGCATTTCCTAAGGAATTTCTGATCGGATTATTTTTGGCGGAGTTATGGGCCTTTTTACCTAACCCTAACCCTAAACCTAAGGTAAATTTTGTTAAAGCAATAGAGGTTACATTTTTTGTCTGATTGTCATGAAATTTGGTATGAATATTAATATTGATGATTTCTACACAAATGATTAAAATCATGTTGTTAAATTGACCAGGGGCCCCGCCCTGGGGATTTTAATTTTTTTTCTTTCAAAATCTGTTTCTAACCTTTGATTTTCTACAGTTATCAACTAGATTTTGACACAAGCTTTATACCATCTTAAAATTCAATCTTTCCTGAACAATTCATTCACTGGTTGTTCAGTGATAAAATTTGAAACAAAAATTTTAGTAACAGAGTGAAAATTTCAAGTGTCAAAATCCAATATTTCTACCTGTCTTCAGCTACATATGCTGTTTACCAGTTTATTCATTAATATTGGTCAAGTTGCTGGACAATGACCTCATGAACTTTGCTGCTTAGATCTGTGTTATGCAATATTAAGAACTTTGCTCAGGAAGATTTTATAGGGTAAATTTTGTCATTTTCTATGGATAGTGAGTGACCAAATAAACTTTCTTACTTTATAGCAATTTGAAAATCAGGCTTTTCTGAATATGTTATTCACTGTTTGTAAGTAAAACAACAACAAGAACAACAACAACAAATTTGAAGCACATTCTCAAAATGTTAATACTAAATTTAAGAAAGTCTTAGATGTATACAGTATATGTACACAAACTGGCAAGTTAAGGCAACACTTTTTTATGCTCCCCGAAGAAATTCGGGGGAGCATATAGTCGCCAAGTTGTCGGTCAGTCCGTCAGTACGTCCCGCATTCTTTAACACTCTAGCGGTCACATTTTTGCCTCGATTGTTTTGAAACTTGGTCAGGATGTTTGTCCCAATGATTTCTCAGAAGAAATCAAATATGGGTCATCTGGGTCCAAAAATTAGGTCACTGTTACTAAAAATAGAATTTTCTTGTTAACACTCTAGCGATCACATTTTTGCTCTGATTGTCATGGAACTTGGTCAGGATGTTTGTCCCAATGATTTTTTGGACAAGTTTTAATATGGGTCATCTGGGTCCAAAAACTAGGTCACTGTTACTAAAAATAGAATTTTCTTGTTAACACTCTAGCGGTCACATTTTGCTCCGATTGTCACGAAACATGGTCAGAACATTAGTCCCAGTAATTACTTGGAACAGTTCGAATATGGGTCATCTTGAATCAAAAACTAGGTCACTGTTACTAAAAATAGAATTATCTTGTGTGGGCTGTAAATTTGTTATTTCTCATTGGATTTCAAAATAACTTGGCACAAATGTTCACCATGACAAGGCGGTGTGTTGAGTACAAAACCATGTCGGTTGGTCCAAGGTCAAGGTCATTGTTCCTAAAAATGGAATTTTCTTGTTAACACTTTAGTGGTCACATTTTTGCTCTGATTGTCCGATTGCAAAGAATCATGGTCAGGACATTAGTCCCAGTTATTAATTGGACGAGTTTGAATATGGGTCATCTGGGGTCAAAAACTAGGTCACTGTTACTAAAAATAGAACAATCTTGTACAGGCTGTAAATTTGTTATTTCTCATTGGATTTTAAAATAACTTGGCTCAAATGTTAACCATGACAAGATGTTGTTTCGCGTACAATACCCATGGCTGTTTGTCCAAGGTCAAGGTCACTGTTACTAAAAATAAAATTTTCTTGTCTGGGCTGTAACTTCCTAATGAATGGAGTGATTTCAAAATAACTTTACATAAATGTTTACCATGACAAGGGGTTGTGTTGCGTACAATACCGATGCCGGTAGGTCCAAAGTCAAGGTAACTGTTACTAAAAATAGCATTTTCTTTTCCAAGCTGTAAATTTGTTGTTTCTTATTGGATTTTAAAAGAACTTGGTGTAAATGTTCACCATATCGAGACGATGGGTCACATACAACACAACTTTGTTGTATTCAGGTTAGCGATAAAGGGCCATCATGGCCCTCTTGTTTCCCTTGATTTTACCAAACTTGCACACAACTCTTACAACCATTGAGCAGTTGTTGACAGGTGAGCCACCCTATGGACCCTCTTGTTGCAAGGGTTATAGGCCCTTACTCTTTACTATATATTTGCATTGAAATGTACAATACATAGGGGTCCGGGACGGTGTTGGGATGGTGTGGGTGCCTTTTAGAACAAAAATCAATGACTGATATAATATAAAATTAACAAGGGATGGAACTCTACACATTCAATTTTCTACCATGTCTCCATTTTTTATCAATATTTTGGATACAAGTGGCATGAATTTATTGACACATGCAGCTAATTATCTCTACTATATATCTCTTTCAATAAACATTTACATCAATTGTCAAATCCAAACCGTTTTTCTAAAAATCTCACTAGAGTGACACAAAAACTGCACTTTCTCTTTAGTGCAACACGATGTCGCAACAACGATTTACACCTGTAAAACGTTCGAGCACGTTTAATAAGTAATAATCCCCTAAGTAATCTAAGTAATATCTCATTGCATATGCGTCTTTTTAATTCAAGAATTTTGATGACATATCTGAATTGCGGACAGATATCAATTAATCCAAATAACACCAGGTAACACGTGTTATACTTGTGAGATTAAACATTGATAATGCCTTTACTTGGTTAATTCGAAACAGGAAAGTATTAATATTCTTCTTGTTATATCATCAGATCAATCAAATGAAAAAAAAAATGTTGCAGGGCTATCAAATTATTGTAAACATGTACTTAGTATCGAACATTACACACGTCGAAGTGAAAAGAAAATTGATAAGGAGTCTGCAGTTTAGAATAATAATTAGTCTTTGCGAGTTATGTTTAATGTCATGCGATTATCTAACAATTTTAAAGTATGAAATTATTAATATGTTTTTGTAAAAAGCATAAAATAAATAGGAATGTAAAATACTTGTTAAAACACTGCTTCTTCTCAAAGATTTGCATAAACTGCCCTAGTTTGAGCGTGTTACGCGCAAAAACTGCCCTCTTTTTCATATCTATTTCTCTGTCCTTTTGAAATCCAAGCATTATCATTTAAACTTTAAGTTTTTAAATTATATTACTAAATTGCGCCGCCCCATTATTCAAAACTTTCCTACGCCCCTGAAGGTGTGGGACGTACGGACGTACGTACAGACGGACGAGTGCAACTCTATATGCCTCTAACTTATAAAAAATAAAAAAATAAACCATAAAATCAAGTACAAGGCCCAATGGCTCAGTGGTAGCGCATCGGACTACCAATCGAGAGGGCGCTCATTTTCTTCCACATTGTTTGTCGGAAAATCAGATACTTCTGGTGTTTCTTCATCCACGGGAAAATGCAAAACAACAACAACATAATTTAAATGCATTCGCGGTCGAACTGCATTCAGATATTTTCGTAATAAAAAAAAAGAAAACAGAGAAAACTTAAAACATAGCTCATATCGCTCATATATATTTGTCAATATCTAGCCTGGTACACCTAATAGTTGAGGCCGAGTACATGATAGATAAATACATTAAGCCCATCATTTTTGTGCAACAATGCACCAAAGAGCCTAGTTTTGTCTCGACACAATACGTTTATAGTTTTGTGTAAGCGGGAGTACGGAACGGTATGGCTCTATGTAGGAGATTACTAAACGTCAGCCACCAAAAATGACTTAATAGTACATCAGCCACAAGAATTGATCTTAAACCTTAATGTTTTGGCGGTAGAACGTTTTCTCATGAACATATTTTTCCAGAAAATTAAAACAATTCATTTCGGACATATTTTGGCGTAAACATGCTTCATAGGGACATGTGTCTAGCAGAATTTGAAGAAAACAACAGATTTTCGCGAGGGAAAACAAAAAAAACAACATACCCTGCAAGGTTTTGTTTCAATAACTTTCTTGTTAGGACAGCTGGGAAGCTCAAATAAAAACCCGAGTCAAGCGTTAACATCGCAGATCCGAATGGGATATGTCATTTAAGTAAATATTAGAATATAGTGTGCTTACCGTGTGAAAATATTCCAACAGATATCAAACTTTCCCAATTTTTCCGCCATATTGGAAATCAGCCACCAAATTCCTCGCTTAAAGTACGTCAGCCACCATTAAGGCTGAACCACCTGGTAAACCAAGACCTTTGGTTTTTGTGGTTTTTAACCGTTTGGTCTGGGCCTTGGGTACCTATTTTGTAGGTCAATAAAATGAAAACGAGACGGTGAAGTGCTTTGTTTTCTTATTTAATTTATTTGATTCCATACACATTGCAGATAATTTTTATGTATAACATAATTATTTTACTGCATTAAACATGCACTAAAATCACAGATAAAAACTTGCTTAATTTTTGCAGCTCGGAAAAAATGTGCATTTCCTAAGCTGGGGTACACTTTAAAAAAGTCAATTTATAAAGTGTTAGAAATAAAAATAATACTCGTTTTTTCCTGTTCAGGTATGATGTCCTTTAACAATTAGCTTTTATTTTACAAAATTTAACAAGGTTTGGAAGAAATAGAGATGAATTTAGCTTCTAGTATGTTTGATTTTAAGCCCATTTTTTTTTTCAAAACAGAGGGTCCCCTTCTAAAATACTGAATTTCCCGAGTTACGCACGGTAAATGTTTTTTTAAAACTCTTGTTCAGATGTCTAAATGGATGTACTTGGAAATGAAAACAACAAAATCCCAATCTGCGAAAGTGCATATTACAGTTCTAAAACCTTAATGAATGACGTTTACGCATCGCAGATTTTTTTCTTTTACCGAGACATGCAGATGTACGTCCGTACGTCCCCAAATCTTGTGGCATCAACTTCTCCTAAACTATAAGGTGGATTTCTTTCAAACTTGCAGAGATGATCAAACAGGATGTGTATATGATCGTAAAGACAGGATTTTTTTCTGTGACCATTTTTACCAGAGTTATATTTCTTTGTTAATTTCAGTTATTAAATCTTGTGGAGACAACTCCTCCTTAACTATAAGGCAGATTTCTTTCAAACTTGCACAGATGATAACGCAGGATGTTAAGATGACCGTAAAGAAAGGATTTTTGCCCTGAGACCATTTTTACCAGAGTTATGGCCCTTTGTTAATTTCAGTAATTAAATAGTGTGGCATCAACTCCTCATTAACTATCTAAGGGATTTCTTTTTAATTTGTACAGATGATAAAACAGGATGTGTAGATGATCGCAAAGAAATGACTTTTTCCTATGGCCATTTTTACCAGAGTTATGGCCCTTTGTTTATTTCAGTAATAAAATCCTGTGGCATAGACTCCTCATTTACCATGAGTTATAGACCTTTGTTAATTTCACTTTCAAAATTTTATGGGATCAACTCCACATTTTCTATTTGGCTGATTTCTTTCAAACTTGCACAGATGATTAGACATGACGCGTAGAATGTTGTAAAGGAAATTGTTTTGCAATCATTTTCACCAGATCTATGGCCCTTTGTTTATGTTAGTCATTAAATTTTGTGGCACTTACTCCTCATTTACTAATCATGATCACCACATGTTGATAATACCTGGTACACAATTTTGTTACAATTATTGTTTCAGCAGTGGGGGCATCAGTGTCCTGAGGACACAGTCTAGGTACATATGAGGAATTAGCTCTTGTTGGCGCAGCACGTTATCATAGGTACGTATATCTCTCAATATTACTTGCTGTTGTATTTGTTCTAGGAATTAAACCAACGGCGGATCCTAGACAGGTCCACCTGAAAGAAGGAAACTGGCGGGGAGGGCGCGTAAAGGTAAACAGTTTGGATCTGTCAGCATTAACCGCTTCGAAATTTTAGGTAAAAAAGGGCCTGAGGGGTCAGTGTCAAGGTCACTGTAACTTAAAAAAGAAAAATTGTTTCTGGACTACAACTCATGAAATACTTCATAGATTTAATTATTTTTTGGGACACAGATGTAACATAACAAGATAAAGATTAGGTTTGACTTTGGGGCCTGTGGGTTCAAGGTCAAGGTCACTGTTATTTAAACTTCAAAACTTCGTTTCCACCCAGTAACTATAGCTTGGAATGAGATTCTTAAATGAAATTTGGTGTATTGATGGTTTTTGTGAAGATGACTTTTGGGATTCAAGGCCTGTGGGGTCAAGGTCACTGTTACTAAAAATAGAAAATAAACTGTATGCTCAATAACTTTGGTTCAGAATGAGATATTGTGATGAAAATTGCTATATAGGTAGTGTCTGTGAAGACGAAACTTGGTATTGAAATTGGGCCTGATGGGGTCAATGTCACTGTTAATTAAAAATGGTTTCTGGATGATTTCTCATAAACAATGTTTGGCAAACAGTTCTTAGATAAAAGTTAGATAAAGGCCACTGTTACTAACATATTTAAACCATTTCTGCTCAATAAATTTAGAAGGAATGAGATATTGTGAAGAAACTTGCTGAATATGTGGCTACTGTGAGGACGACACATTGGATTGAAAGTGGGGCACATTATGCCATTGATTCGAAGCATTCCCAGTTCAATTATCAAGCATACATGTGGGGGTATTTAATCACTTTCAGTGATAATTCTAGTTATTTCAGGCTCGTTATCTTAAAATGAAATCAGCAACACAGCGATTCATCATCGATAAACTTTGTGGACGGAAAATACATAAACCCATTACATGAACAACTTTTTATCTCATGCTTACCCGTGATTGCTTTACAGCGCCTGCTCTAAATTACACCATAGAAAAGAATCTCAAACGCACCTTATTTTTTTATAAAGCAAATACGATGCCTAGAGAGGGTGACTTCGTTTTGGTTCGGGTTTTATTTTACTCATATTTTCACTTGTTTAAAAATTTTTGAAGCATGTGGCAAAAAGAATCTGACAGTGATTATCATGTTATACAAACCATATTTAACTCATTCAGGAAATTATTGTTACGCTCGCCAGAGGCTCGCTTAATAACTGTTTCCCTGAACTCTTTTGATAACGTGTTTATATTACATGACACCTCTTGTCAGATCCTGCATGTATAATATATGTGCGATAACGCAAACTGAACACAACTGATATTGAACATCTTGAAATCCATAAAACTTAGAAGATATCATTTAACAGTTCAACTGAAATGAAATGTTAGGATATACTGTAGTTATTTAAAGAAGTCATTGTTTCAATTTAAAAAGTGATAAGTAGACAAATAAAGCAATGGCAGGCTTGGCTCCCACGTTGACAAAGAAAGAGTTTCAAAACTGGGTGAAGGGGGCGTTGGCTCTCTTATTTACCAAAGATGGCTTGACAGATTTTGTCAGTGCGGAGGTTGATCGGCATCACAAGCGCTTGCTGCAGCGTGTACCAGCAGCAAATTTGCTCACAGCGTGCAACTGTACAATCAACAGCTTACCGCCATGTACAAGAAGTAGAAATCATAGTCATGTAGTTTCTGGCCCCAAACAACTGTGTTCCCGAGGTGTTTGCAATATTCTAATGGACGGGATATGTAAAGATCATAGATTTAGAGGGCCATCTTGGAAAAATACAGACCCTCAGAAATGGTGTACCGACGCATTCGAGGTAGCTAAATGTTTTTTCCCTCCGGATGGATATTCTCATAAAACATCGCTCTCAGAGACAGACTTCAACGGGGTCGTGTCGGTGATCATCAATAGCTTGTCATTTTCAACACCAAAATTGATACAAGACAACTTGGCAAGGGTACCTAACATCTGCACGAAGGTAATAGTTAGATTCAAGTAGATAGATAAAAACTTTATTCATATATTAGGCTTAAGGCTAATGATATTGGTACTAGCAATTTAATTATTCATTTTAATAATATTATTATTATATATTTTGTATTCAATTAATAATAAAAAGTAGAATATAACAATATATTAAGTAATACAGGCAATTGTGTCCACTAAGATAATGATATAACATTCCAAAACGCTTTTCTGAGTGTTTAACTTAACAAATGTACGGAAAATTTAAAATTATAAAGAGGCAAATAGAACATCAAACGGGGTAGCTGAGGACTAGAAACTGATACAGTTTACACTTTAAAATACATATAAATGTAACACCATTGTTAAGATCATGAAGACTGGACAATTCATATTGAGCCCTTTATGCAGCCTGGAAATCATGTAAAGATGATAAATTAATACAAATTTAGAATGTTTTTTCTTGAAAATGTTAAATTGTGTCAGATTTCCTAGCATGTGCCTCAATATGAAAGTATGAAACGTGCTTTGGTCACTATATATGCAGATCATGCAATATAACTGATTATGAGTGAATAAATTTTTAAAGCGAAAAGGTTTTGCGGCTTAGAATATTTTAATATATAATTATTACAGGCCCGGGAGGTCGGTCGTGCAATCCGACACACAGCGGATCACTTAATGTCTGACAGTGATCTCAGTGACTACATTGATGACCTCATTAGCCTTCTATGTGACCCTGCCTGCTTACTGAACGATCCTTCGGCGCAGGATGCTGTCAGAAAACTAAGAATGGTATGAACTGAATATTGTGTACTCACTAACTGACTTAAGAATGTTTTAAATAAATTAATAAAACAAATTTAAATGAAGAAATTAAATACAACATTAATTTATTGTTTTAAAAAATCCCCGACTCTTAATTGCTTTAATGATTACCGGTCTGAAACGGAATATATTTCGCTTGTATGCACTAATTATATATTATATTCTGGTCTAAGTGTTGATGTCGTTTCCAGAGACTGGAATATTCTCTTTTGACCGCTTGTCGACTATTCGATTGTGGCCTAAGGGTCGCTGTCAACTATTCTGTTGTGGCCTTACGGTCGCTGTCGACTATTCTATTGTGGCCTTACGGTCGCTTTTGCCTATTCTATTGTGGCCTTACGGTCGCTTTTGACTATTCTAATGCGGCCTAAGGGTCGCTGTCGAATATTCTATTGTTGCTTAAGGGTCGCTGTCGACAATTCTATTGTGGCCTAAGGGTCGCTGTCGACTGCTCTATTGTGGCCCAAGGGTTGCTGTCGACTATTCTATAGTGGCCTAAGGGTCGCTGTCGACTATTCTATTGTGGCTTAAAGCCGCTAAAATCCCTGCCCTGGTAGGGAGAATTTTGTAGGCGTGTTTATCAGATAAACTAACTATCACTCATGCTGTACCTGTGCTAAATATAGCTGAATTAAACAAACAGCAGAGCAGACGATACAATTTACTCACCATGCTAAGCATTGTACAGCCTTTCAATCCAAGTATTCCAAATTGTTTCTTTGTAATAAAATGTTTTTGTTAACCGCCCTTTGTTTTTATCATGTCTTTTTCTGCGTTTTTCCCCGGAATTGGAAGGGTAGCCTCTTTTCTAAGTTCTAGCCTTATTCTTTTAATTCCACTATTTTTATCTATATCATCCATTTTGAGTATAAAATATGATCAGTTTACAGCTGCAGAACAATATACTCAATGAATCTGAAGAAAGTAGGTGTTGATATATATGTCATCACCTAATTAAGATAGTGACCAAACTTCATTGATAAATACAATTTGCTGGAATGCTGGGTGATCTGGTTTGTGTTAGTCAGAGACAGTTTTTAATTGGTGGCAATTTTGTCAGACAATAGAAAAATTGCTATTATAAACACAACTTGCAAGAAAAATTGCAAACATGGCACAGAGTAACCATGAACGAAAACGATATATTGTATACATGACTGAAGAACAAAAGGAAATAACTTGTGGCATTTTCAATTCTCATGGATGGGATATAGAAATTCATAGTGATGATGAAATTGTTGACCAAAATAAGACAGATAAAAAAATTCGAGATTGAACAAGATTCTAGAGAAAAACAATCTGCGAACACAACAAATACGGACACTTTACCTGTAAACAGGGAAGAGATATTAAATTTTGATATTGTATCATCCGTGTAATGTTTGGGACCTTGGAGTAAGAAGCAACACCTTTGTGTTTGGTTACTAAATCTATTCTGGCTAACAATTTACAACATGGTATGAGAGAGGCAGAGTGGTAGGCGGAGCTTATCAGCAGTGGTCAGCTATTGGCCACAGAGAGTTAATACATTACATCCGCCCTTTCTTTAGATAGAACATTAATTCTAAGAACATCAAACGTTTAACAAGGAACCATAAATATCATACAGCGGTGCCTTCATGTGATATCATGTGATAGTGTTTATACATCTGCACAATTAATAGCTTTAGAATGTCACGGTAATTTGATTAACTATCTTTTTATTACTTGACTGACATGAATAATTATTTGTACTGATCTGAATGTTTTTATTTCAGCAATTTCACATGCTATTAAATTCTCAGAGAACAACTGTCATTAATTTTATCAGTTCTAATGGTCATTTGGCATTTTCTGCAAGTTCACTGAAAGTTTATTTCTGATAGAAAGGCCTAGTCTGGGAAATGTTTCTCCGGAAAATGTCATTGAATCTTGATTTAAGTTTAATTTGATTTCATTCTGTCCGATAACAGTGTAAATTTCACTACTCCACTTTGGATCTAATTTTCCATTGTTTTTGTTCTGCTTTTGAAGAACATCCTTTCTGCGAGTTTGAGAATCGTCCTTCTTCTTCTCGAAATGAGGGAGTTTGTTTTTCAATGTTCTGTTGAATAACAGTGATGCAGGTGCGGATCCGGTAGTAACGTGAGGAGTTGTTCTGTATGTCATTAGGAATTTGTACAGTTCAATTCGCCAGTTTTTTCTTCCGGCAACGGCAGTTTTCACGCATTTTCCTAATGTTTTATTAAAGTTTTCTACTAATCCTGCGGCTTGCGGATGATAAGGGGTTACTCGATGATGTTTAATTCCATTTGCCTTGAAAAAGGATGTCAGCTCTTGAGATACCATATTTGGCGCGTTGTCTGTTTTGATTTCGTGCGGCAGTCCGTGTGTTGCGAAGATTTTCATTAACCTTTGCTTGATTGCATTTGACGTGATTGATTTCATGATTTCAACTTCTGGGAAGCGCGAATAATAGTCGATTACGACCAGTAAATATTCTCCGCCGGGAAACGGTCCTGTGAGATCCATTCCAACGCTTTGCCATAGTGCTTCTGGCAATTCAGTCGGTGTGATTTGTTGTTGTTGAGGTTGCTTTGAAGTAAGCTGGCACTGATAACATGTCTTAATTAACTGTTCAATTTCACTGTCAATGCCTGGCCAATAAACTTTTTCTCTCAACATTTGTTTTGTTTTCACAATGCCTTGGTGAGTTTCATGAGCTAATTGTAGAACCATTGGTCTAAGTCTCTCTGGAATTACCAGTCTGTTACCTCTTAGAATAACATTGTTATGAATGGACAGCTCATTACGCAGCTTGAAAAATGTCTTGAATTTCTCATGTTTCGGCCATTTGCCCTGATTAATGCACATTATCAGTTCTTGAATGAATTTGTCCTGAGATGACTCTTTATCAATTTGATCTAAGGTCATGGCTGAGGGTACAGCATTTTCACACAGGTAATCCATGTATTTCTCTGTAATGCTTGATATTTCACATTTTTTCTTGCTTGAATGTTGACCTTGAAAGGATGTCGGCAGGGTTTAATGCTCCTGATTGGAATTCTACTGTGAATTTGTAACTTTGAAGGCGTAATAACATTCTTTCAAGTCTTGCTGGAGGCATGTGTGTTGGCTTGAAGATGTTGATCAGTGGGTTGTGATCAGTGATAACCTTGAATGTTAATCCATACACATATGTTCGAAACTTTTCGATGCCCCATGTAACTGCTAAGCATTCACGTTCAATTTGACTGTAACGTCTTTCAGTCGGATTCATTGTTCTGCTAGCATAAGCTACAGGCTTAAAGTGTCCATCACTTTGTTTCTGTGATAATATTGCACCTAGTCCATATGGAGATGCGTCTACAGCAATCGTAGTTTCAGCATTTGGGTTGTAAAATGCCATAACACTTGCGCTTGTGAGCAGCGATTTCAAATTTTGAAATGCTGTTTCTTGTTCTTTTCCCCACACAAAGGAAATGTTCTTTCTTGTCAATTTTCTGATTGGCTCAGATACTGTCGCGAAGTTTGGGAGGAATTTTGAACAATAGTTCAAGAGTCCTAAGAAGGATTTCACTTCTTTCACGTTTTGTGTTGGTGCTGTGTTAAGCACTGCTTCAATTTTGCTTTCTTGCGGCATTAGTCCTTCAGCGGTGACTGTATGACCCATAAATTTCATTGAAGTTTTGCAAAATTCACACTTTTCTTTATTCAGTGTCAAGTTTTTGCCTTGTAGACGTTGCAAAACTTTTCTCAAGGTAGCATCATGTTCTTCTCGTGTTGAAGCGTACACGATGATATCATCCGAAATGTTTTTGCAGTTCGGTATGTCTTGAAGTGTGTGCTGAATGACTCTTTGGTAGACCTCGGAGGCACTTGAAATTCCAAACATCAATCGTTTGTACCTGAATATACCGTCATTTGTCACAAAGCATGTGATATCTCGGCTTTCGGAGTCGAGTTCTATTTGGTGATAACCCATGTTTAAGTCGAGCTTCGTGACGAATTTTGCTCCATTGAGTTCTTCTAAGGTTTCATCTATATTTGGCATAGGAAATCGTTCCCTTTCGATAGCTTGGTTAGCTTGCCTCATGTCGACGCATATGCGAATGTCCCCGTTACTTTTGGGAATGACTACCAGGGGTGATACCCACGGCGTCGCGCCTTCGACTTTCTCGATGACGTCAGCATCTAGAAGTTGTTTGATTTTCTTCTTGACTTGCTGTCGCATTTTGAATGGTATGCGGCGATTTGGCTGTGCAACCGGCTTGACATCTTTTTTTATGTTGAGTTGGAGTTGAAAGTCCTTGAGTTTTCCAAGACCCTGGAATCTGTCGCTGTATTCTGATAGAATGTGATCCACATTGTGATCACCGTTTGCTACGCTGTTCACACAAATCTTCAGTAATCCAAGATTAACTGCACATTGTAGAAAAATTATTGGCGTACATTCACTATCAATGACATGAAATTTGATTTTTTCAATTTTTTCATTAATTTTCATTCTTAATTCAGTAACTCCAAGAATTTTCAAAGGTTGAGACTGAGCATATGGATAGATTTTGGATTGAGATTTTGTGATTTTTGTGCTTTTTGATTTCACTTTCTCATAAGTAGCGCGATCTCAACAATTTACACTAGATCCAGAATCAATGAGTAATTTACATTTGACTCCTTCAATTTCTACTTCCACGAATGGAATTGAATTTAATCCAAATATGCATTCATTTTCACTGCTTGACTGATCTGATTCCTCATTTTCATTTACACAGCGCACTTCACTTTTCTTTGATTTACACATTTTTGCAAAATGACCTTGCTTTTTGCAATTGTGGCACACAATATTTCTAGACTTGATGCATTCATGACCGGAATGCCTTTTTCCTCCGCAACGATAACAGGTCTTGAACTTTGCTGGCTTTTCTGCTGGCCTTGCTCTTGGCTGATACTGTTTCCGTTTAGGCTTTTCTTGCTTTTGACGTAGCTGATTTACGTCATCATACGATATGTCCACCGGGGATGCTGTTGATCTATGTTGATTCACAGAATTCTGCATTTTGTCTGCTTGCAAATCTGCAGGTTCTGTCGTGCGAGCGATTATCTGTACTTTTTCTAACGTAAGTTCTTGTTCACGCAGAAACATTCTTTTCAGCTCTTTTGAGATGCAGTTCTCTACGACTTGGTCGCGAATCATGTCGTTGACTGTGTCACCTGGAAATTCACACGATATTGAAAGCTTTTTGAGTCTGACTATATAATTGTCCACAGTTTCATCATTGTTTTGTTTTGCCTGACGGAAGAGATGACGTTCATATGCGATGTTTTTCTTGGGATTGAAGTATGCTGTTAGAGCTTGCATCGTGTCCTCGTACGTATTTCCAGTGATCGACATTGTTTCATAAATGTCCTGCACTTCTTCACCACATAGATGTAAGAATAAAGCTTTCTTTCTTTCATTTTTGGTGATTCCTGTGGCGTCCAAGTAATATTCAAATCTTCTTACATAAGTGTCCCATGAGCTTGACAAGTTCGTGTTTTGTCCTAACACTTTGAACGGTAGTGGCGTTGGCAGTTCCAAAGAAGATGCCATCTTGAAATTATGAGAACAGATTCTTGAAAATAGCCACTATGTCACTTTGTCAAAGAACTTATTAAGTCCTCTTGAAAATATTATCCATCAGTGATAATATCCATGGGTAATCAAATGATGATCCCTTTTCTCGTCGCCAATGTAATGTTTGGGACCTTGGAGTAAGAAGCAACACCTTTGTGTTTGGTTACTAAATCTATTCTGGCTAACAATTTACAACATGGTATGAGAGAGGCAGAGTGGTAGGCGGAGCTTATCAGCAGTGGTCAGCTATTGGCCACAGAGAGTTAATACATTACAATCCGGATCAAATGACCAGAATAAGATAGATATAACTGAAGCTGGCAATTTTTGCCCCCATTGCCTAAGTTCACCGTGTGTTACTGCCAACCCCCAGACTTGGCTTGGAGATGGACAACCGGCGCGTCCAGGAAATAATATCATACGAAAGAAACTGTACAGAAAATACTGGAGTATGCTTGATAGGAGGGGACTATGGGTCAATGATACATATCTGCAGAAAAAGAAGGACTCATGAGGTCAGCTCAAGTTGTACTTACAGCACGGGAGGTCATGCCCGAATTTGTGCTTCAACAAGTAAGGGAATTATACCCAAACCCAAAAGAAGTTCCGTATATGGGACATTTTTGGTAACTTTATAATGTCCATAACATTTTATAATACAGTTGAGAAAACAGTATATAAAATCAAAAACAGCCCGTTTATGAACTTCATGAAGACTATTTTATTACATGAACATTATGACAACATTTCACTTCAGTGTGCTTATAATTAACATAAGCACTTGCTTTTATCTAATTAATGCACTCAGTGATATTGAGAATTATCATTATTTACTAACTGGATATTTATTAATCACATGGAATTAAATCTTCTGACATCAAGGTTAGTTTTCTGTTTTGATAATAATTTACATACTTTCTAGCCTTTATATATTTTTAAGTGCTGTCTGATTCATATCCAAATCCCATCAAGAAGTTCCTTATTAGAAACATTATGTTTTAAATGCAGGTTGAACATTTCATAACTCTCTGTGGGATTAAACATTCACCTTATTTTGTACGCATTCTACAGCTGCTGAGTGTAAACATTATCACGTGCTTGTGTTTACAAACAGAGAGAATTATCAGTTAGCCACTCCTCCCGTGAAATTCAAATTCAAAATCTTCTGTCAGAAAGGTTTAAACTTTTTTTGAAAGACACCCTTATAATTCATATTTCACTTAAATTTTTAGATGAAATGTTTGAAAACAAATCAATGTACATTTGTGAAAATTTTCAAAAGAATTTTTTCAGTAGTTTTTTTCAAATTTTGAAAAAAGGGCTCCTTGATGTGACACATGTATAAAATTATAGAAAAGCCTGCCCCTGCGCCATCTTGAGGTTTATATAGTCCTGTTGCCCCTTTAAAGGGGCAACATTCGCTGCCTCGGCAGCGAGTATTTTGGGGTGTGAATGATGACTCCCTTTGCACTGAATATGAACTTCTATGTTTTCTTTCAGGGTTCCTTTGAATTTCTTTATATCTTGGACTAATTCCTCTCTTCATTAAACTTTATTTGTTTTTGTGTTTTTAGCTCACCTGAGCCATAGGCTCATGGTGAGCTTTTGTGACCCGTCTTTGTCCGGCGTCCGTCGTCCGGCGTCCGTCGTCCGTCGCCCGTCGTCTGTCGTCCGTCAACAATTTCCTTTAAACAACATCTCCTCTGAAACCACTTGATGGATTTTAACCAAATTTGTCCTGAAGCATCCTGGCACTGATGTCTACAAAAGTTGTTCAAATCATGACCACATGGTCAAGGTCAATGTCACTGCTGCTAAAAATAGAAATTCAGTCTTTGCTCAATTACTTGAGTTTGCTTAGGCCTATTGACTCCAAACTTTGTGTATGGGTAGCTTATATCAAATGGCAGCTTGGGGTTACTACCCAGGTGTCTGTGATCAAGGTCAAGGTCACTGTTGCTAAAAATAGAAATTCAGTCTTCGCTCAATTACTTGAGTTTGCTTAGGCCTATTGACTCTAAACATAGTGAATGGGTTGCTTATATCAAAAGGCAGCTTGGGGTTGCTGCCCAGGTGTCTGTGATCAAGGTCAAGGTCACTGTTGCTAAAAATAGAAATTCAGTCTTTGCTCAATTACTTGAGTTTGCTTAGGCCTATTGACTCCAAACTTGGTGTATTGGTAGCTTATATCAAAAGGCAGCTTGTAGTTACTACCCAGGTGTCTGTGATGAAGGTCAAGGTCACTGTTGCTAAAAATAGAAATTCAGTTTCTGCTTAATAACTTGAGTTTACTTTGGCATATTGACTCCAAAACTTGATGTATGGGTAACTAATATCAAAAGGCAGCTTGGGGTTGCAACCCAGGTGTCTGTGATTAAGGTCAGGGTCACTGTTCTTAAAAATAGAAATGCAGTTTTTACTTAATAACTTGAGATTGCTTTGGCCTATTGACTCCAAACTTGGTATATGGATAGCTTATATCCAGAGGCAGCTTGGGGTTGCTACCCAGGTGTCTGTGATTAAGGTCAAGGTCACTGTTACTAAAAATAGAAATTCAGTTTCTACTTAATTACTTGAGATTGCTTTGGCCTATTGACTCCAAACTTGGTAAATGGATAGCTTTAATTAAGAGGCAACTTGGGAAAGCTACCTACATGTCTGTGATCAAGGTCAAGGTCACTGTTGCTTAAAATATAAATTCAGTTTCCACTTAATAACTTGAGTTTGCTTTGGTTTTTTGACTCCACACTTGGTGTATGAGTAGCTTATATTAAGAGGCAGCTTGGGATTGCTACCCAGGTGTCTCTGATCAAGGTAAAGGTCACTGTTGCTAAACATAGAAATTTAGTTTCCACTTAATAACTTGAGTTTGCTTTGGCATATTGACTCCAAATTTGGTATATGGGTAGCTTATAACAAGAGACAAATTGGGATTGCTACCCACGTGTCTGTGATCAAGGTCAAGGTCACTGTTGTTTAAAAATAAAAATTCAGTTTCTGGTTAATAACTTGAGTTTCATACTCAGGTGAGCGATTCAGGGCCATCATGGCCCTCTTGTTTAATTAAAATTCATATTTTCCTTTTTGTTGTAAAAGACAAGCAGTCCACTAAATATTTCATTCATAACTTTAGCCAGGAATGTTTCTATTATCACAACATAAAAAGATAATGTCACAAAATTAATTTGCGATCCTGTTGTAACCTTTGAAGTAGCAGAAATCTGGTCTGTTTACTGATACCAGGCTATTGTTCTATCTTTGAAAAATTAGGGAAACTTTTAAACTTTTGTAGATTCTTTATAAAAAAAAATATTATGTGTTGATTTTTTTATAATATTGAAAGGAAACATTATTTTAAATGGCAGTTTCTGATGCAAATGAAATAATTTAGGCAACATAGAGCACAGAGGATAAAAAGCCAAACTTTCATTATTCTCTGTGAGATTAAGCTTCAGTCTTATTGTAAATGCTTTCTTGCTGTTGAATGTAAACATGAGCACGTGCTTGTGATTACAAACACAGTGTTTTATCAGTTTGACTTACCTCCCGGGAAATTCAAATTCAAAATTTTCTGTCTGACAGGTTTAAACTTTTTCTGAGAGTCACCTTTATAATTTATATGTCTCTTAGATTTTTAGATGAAATGTTTAAAAGGCTTATATAATGTACATTTGTGAAAATTTTCAAAATAATTTGTTCAGTAGTTTTTTTCAAATTTTGAAAAAAGAGCTCCTTGATGTGTAACATGCATAAAATTATAGAAAAGCCTGCCCCAGCGCCATCTTCAGGTTTATATAGTCCAGTTGCCCCTTTAAGGGGCGCTGTCGATTATTCTTTTGTGGCCTAAGGATCGCTGTCGAATGCTCTATTGTGGCCCAGGGGTCGCTGTCGACTATTCTGTAGTGGCCTAAGGGTCGCTGTCGACTATTCTGTAGTGGCCTAAGGGTCGCTGTCGACTATTCTATTGTGGCTTAAGGGGCGCTGTCGATTATTCTTTTGTGGCCTAAGGATCGCTGTCGACTATTCTGTTGTGGCCTAAGGGTCGCTGTCGACTATTCTGTAGTGGCCTAAGGGTCGCTGTCGACTATTCTGTAGTGGCCTAAGGGTCGCTGTCGACTATTCTATTGTAGCTTAAGGGGCGCTGTCGATTATTCTTTTGTGGCCTAAGGATCGCTGTCGACTATTCTATTGTGGCCTAAGGGTCGCTGTCGACTATTCTGTTGTGGCCTATGGGTCGCTGTCGACTTCTCTAGTGTGGCCTAAGGATCGCTGTCGACTATTCTGTTGTGGCCTAAGGGTCGCTGTCGAGTATTCTATTGTGGCCTAAGGGTCGATGTCGACTATTTGATAGTGGCCTTAGGGTCGCTGTCGAGTATTTTATTGTGGCCTAAGGGTCGCTGTCGACTATTCTATTGTGGCCTTAGGATCGCTGTCGACTATTCTGTTGTAGCCTAAGGGTCGCTGTCGATAATTCTGTTGTGGCCTTAGGTTCGCTGTCGACTATTTTATAGTGGCCTAAGGGTCGCTGTCGACTTTTTTGTGGCCTAAGGGTTGTTATTGTTATAAGCGACTCGACTTTTTTATACTGACCAAATTGATGTTAAGTACATGTATGACAGATATATGAAGATTTAAGCTTTTGTTCGGGTAGTTTAAATTTGGACATTGTTTATTTGTGTTAATTTATTTGCATAACTTTTAAGGAAAATAAATGATGCTAATTTAATATGTAGAATGTTTATACTTTTGCAATAACAGCACAACCCTCAAAAGTTAATTAATTATTTTGTGGCCTAGTTTTTTTTTAATTGTTGAATTAAGTTAAAATAAACGCTTGCACGTGTCATTCTTTTTTTTTAGTTAAAAGCAAACGATCTTACCATAACTGAGAAGGATATAACCGAGGCACTCAAAGAAAACATCAGAGATACCTTCAGCGAGGAGCACAGAGATCTCCTGCAGAAAATCACTGATTACTACAGTAAACTACAGACGGATTCTGTCGCCGTGATTGACAGGATTGTAGCTGTCAGAAAAACGGAACTCGAGGAGCACGCGAATAGACTTAAGCACAAACTGACGGATGATATCACCAGGCATGCAGAACTAAAGAAGCAGAAAATAGAACAGTATGACGAAATGAAGAAAAAGAAGGAATTTGAAGAGAGACTCAAAGGTTATTGAAACGTCTTTCTTAAATCTATATTAACCTAAAGAAATGACTAGAATAAGGTGGTGGCTGGATATTTAATAAAATAATTTTAATGTTAAACCGGTCCACGCCGAGGATCGAACCCACACACTCAATGTCACAGAGGCATCGACGTGTGACATTCCTTAACAATACAGCACACCATGCTATATTTTTTGTTTCTGTCCAAATAACAGTTTAAACAGTTTGCAAAGATTGTTGTGGGGGTGGGTGGGCATGGCAAGATACATGAACTAATTACATACATGTGCATTGCATGTACCAACCAATACACTCGGACTAGTATTGGTACATGTAATGCAGTGAATGGAATACAATATGGCAAATTCACAAGCCTAGGTTTTCTTTTTCGTATGAACTCATTTAAAGGTTGAATTGATGTATTTTTGCATTCTCCGGTGTATGAGAAACTTTTGGGTTTTAGATTTAGATCGGAGTCCGGTTTTGAGACTCCAGTTTGTGATTGGTTAGTTGCTTCAGATCGGAGACCAGTCTTAAAACCCCAACTTGTGATTGGTAAGTTGCTTCAGTTTGAAGACGTGTCTCGAAACTACAGCTTGTGGTTTGTTAGTGACTTCAGATGGGAGATCAAAGATCAGTTTGTGAATTGTTGACTGGCCCTGCTTCAGTTTGAAGACCAGTCTCGAAACACCAGTTTGTGCTTGGTTAGTTGCTTAAGATCGGAGACAAGTCTCGAAACTCTAGTTAGTTATTTGTCAGTTGTTTTAGATCGGAGAACAGTTTCGAAACTCCAGCTTGTATTTAGTTATTTGTTTCAGATCGAAGACAAGTCTCGAAACTATTATTAGTGATTGGTTAGTTGCATTGACCAGGCTCGAAACTTAGGGTGTGTTTGGTTAGTTGCTTCGGATTTGTGGCTAGTCTCGAAGGTGCAATTCGAAGGAAAAAACATAACGTTTGGTATAATAACACATACGTATTGCGTAAAACTTAAAATTTAAGTTAAGAGGCGACGCAGAAAAAATATCAGCATACCTCCTTAAGCAAGTACTATGTTGTTTGTGCGTTGTGTAAAACAGTGATGCCGTATGTGCTGGTGAGTTGTATAAAGTGCACGTATGACCGAAAATGTGTCACACTGTTACAAGTTTAACTAGGTTAGCTGGTTTTGCTATTCCCACTTCTGAAGCTCAAATAGATGTCAAACTTTGATAAGACGAACTGGTACGTTAATATAAGGCAAACATAAGGCTTCTGCTACGATCTCTTTCAGATAGAGTCCTATAATTTGCTTTAGTTTGAAATGCATCCTTCCAAATGTTGCCAATTCCTATTGTACTACTACTATGATCGAACAAATCAACAACATGCGAATGGTGTCGGCTGCTTAGTTTAAGGATCAATGTCTAACTTTCCTTGATTACTCCTCAAGCTTACATCCGATTGTTAGCAAAACAGTGCTACAAATACATTGGGATTTACTGTTATAACTTCTTCTGCTCTCCTCCGCCTGTTCAATGACATGTTGTTGTTACATGTACTTACATGTAAGCAATCTTCGTTCGCAACACTCGGTATCACACACAGTCCCTAAATAACAAGTTTTGGATCCAGTCATATTTTTGTCAGCCTGCAACACGTCTGCGCGAGACATATACTTAAATACAGCACTACATAATTTTGACAATCATTGGACTGGGTTTTCTCTGCATGAAATAAGCAAAATAAGCAAAACCACTTCGCTAGTTGTCTATACGTTCAGTACGTTGATGCATTTTTTGGTTGTTGTGCCCATTCCTTTTTTAGAAATTTGATTTGAAAATTAATAGTTTTAAAGACTGATCATGAATATTTTATTTCGTATAATTCTATAAATGTATTCTTAAATAAAATCGGATGAATTATAACGAAATTGCGATTATTTGATTCATTTTTGAAGAAAGTACTTATATTCGTAAAACATATTCAACCAGGCGATAGTAGAAGTGACTTTAAAGCAGAGCGACATCAATATCACGTGAACGAATAATATGTTTAAAAAGAATTGCTTGAAAACTAGAATTGTTTTCATATTACGTACTTTTACTTAAGTAAACTGATTTTACCCTTACATATCTGTGTATACACTCAACAAAAGTTCTAATTGGTCACTTTTTGTCCGTAATTTTTTATTAGAAAGACATTTTATTTTCTCTTTATTTATACCAACATCAGTCTTCAACTTAAGTTTTAATCTTGTAATAAATGACTTTATAACAGTTTGGCGAGAGTTATCTATAATTTTGCTAAAAATGCATTTCTTGCATAAAAAGACCAAGCACGCAGAAATTTGCTCTTAATTCCTTGTTTTGTTTTAATAGGACCCCGCATTAGTAGGAAAAACAGAAAACATTATTAATCAATAGCACATTTGTTTGAATAAACCCCTTTCAAAGTATCAGATTTTAAAATTTCCCCCCTTTTAATTAACGAATGTTCAAATTTTGACCCTGCGCTGTAAGTAAGTGGTATTGGATTTGTTTGAGAAAACAATCAATAAAGATTAAAAAGACATTAGGCAATTGATTTCTAGACAAACAGTTCTTTCCACAACCTCTCTTGACGTAGGGAAGAAACGAAACTAGCATACATTGTAAACATATACAATGAATGACCAATTAGAACTTTTGTTGAGTGTATATACATACATATATATCTGAATCCGTTTCTTCGCATACTTTCGAGTAAGGACAACAATGAAGTTATTAATCCGTAAAAAGTTAATACATGTACAACTAATCCACGCTTGAACAACCCTACCCCACCTCTCAATCATGCGATCTGTATAAAGAGTAAGACGATCACTTCAAACCGGCATACGTTCTGTATGCATGTATACCGTGATGCGTTCTGTATAAAGAGTAAGACGATCACTTCAAACCGGCATACGTTCTGTATACATGTATACCGTGATGCGTTCTGTATAATAAGTAAGACGATCACTTCAAACCGGCATACGTTCTGTATGCATGTATACCGTGATGCGATCTGTATAAAGAGTAAGACGATCACTTCAAACCGGCATACGTTCTGTATACATGTATACCGTGATGCGTTCTGTATAATAAGTAAGACGATCACTTCAAACCGGCATACGTTCTGTATACATGTATACCGTGATGCGTTCTGTATAATAAGTAAGACGATCACTTCAAACCGGCATACGTTCTGTATACATGTATACCGTGATGCGTTCTGTATAAAGAGTAAGACGATCACATCAAACCGGCATACGTTCTGTATACATGTATACCGTGATGCGTTCTGTATAAAGAGTAAGACGATCACTTCAAACCGGCATACGTTCTGTATAATACATGTATACCGTGATGCGTTCTGTATAAAGAGTAAGACGATCACTTCAAACCGGCATACGTTCTGTATACATGTATACCGTGATGCGTTCTGTATAAAGAGTAAGACGATCACTTCAAACCGGCATACGTTCTGTATACATGTATACCGTGATGCGTTCTGTATAAAGAGTAAGACGATCACTTCAAACCGGCATACGTTCTGTATAATACATGTATACCGTGATGCGTTCTGTATAAAGAGTAAGACGATCACTTCAAACCGGCATACGTTCTGTATGCATGTATACCGTGATGCGATCTGTATAATAAGTAAGACGATCACTTCAAACCGGCATACGTTCTGTATACATGTATACCGTGATGCGTTCTGTATAAAGAGTAAGACGATCACATCAAACCGGCATACGTTCTGTATACATGTATACCGTGATGCGTTCTGTATAATAAGTAAGACGATCACTTCAAACCGGCATACGTTCTGTATACATGTATACCGTGATGCGATCTGAGATCGCATCAATCATCTGTATAAAGAGTAAGACGATCACTTCAAACCGGCATACGTTCTGTATACATGTATACCGTGATGCGATCTGTATAATAAGTAAGACGATCACTTCAAACCGGCATACGTTCTGTATACATGTATACCGTGATGCGATCTGTATAAAGAGTATGACGATCACTTCAAACCGGCATACGTTCTGTATACATGTATACCGTGATGCGATCTGTATAAAGAGTAAGACGATCACTTCAAACCGGCATACGTTCTGTATACATGTATACCGTGATGCGATCTGTATAAAGAGTAAGACGATCACTTCAAACCGGCATACGTTCTGTATACATGTATACCGTGATGCGATCTGTATAATAAGTAAGACGATCACTTCAAACCGGCATACGTTCTGTATACATGTATACCGTGATGCGATCTGTATAAAGAGTATGACGATCACTTCAAACCGGCATACGTTCTGTATACATGTATACCGTGATGCGTTCTGTATAAAGAGTAAGACGATCACTTCAAACCGGCATACGTTCTGTATACATGTATACCGTGATGCGTTCTGTATAAAGAGTAAGACGATCACTTCAAACCGGCATACGTTCTGTATACATGTATACCGTGATGCGTTCTGTATAAAGTGTAAGACGATCACTTCAAACCGGCATACGTTCTGTATAATACATGTATACCGTGATGCGTTCTGTATAAAGTGTAAGACGATCACTTCAAACCGGCATACGTTCTGTATGCATGTATACCGTGATGCGTTCTGTATAAAGAGTAAGACGATCACTTCAAACCGGCATACGTTCTGTATACATGTATACCGTGATGCGTTCTGTATAATAAGTAAGACGATCACTTCAAACCGGCATACGTTCTGTATAATACATGTATACCGTGATGCGTTCTGTATAAAGTGTAAGACGATCACTTCAAACCGGCATACGTTCTGTATAATACATGTATACCGTGATGCGATCTGTATAAAGAGTATGACGATCACTTCAAACCGGCATACGTTCTGTATACATGTATACCGTGATGCGTTCTGTATAATAAGTAAGACGATCACTTCAAACCGGCATACGTTCTGTATACATGTATACCGTGATGCGATCTGTATAATAAGTAAGACGATCACTTCAAACCGGCATACGTTCTGTATACATGTATACCGTGATGCGATCTGTATAAAGAGTATGACGATAACTTCAAACCGGCATACGTTCTGTATGCATGTATACCGTGATGCGTTCTCTATAAAGAGTAAGACGATCACTTCAAACCGGCATACGTTCTGTATGCATGTATACCGTGATGCGTTCTGTATAAAGAGTAAGACGATCACTTCAAACCGGCATACGTTCTGTATACATGTATACCGTGATGCGATCTGTATAAAGAGTAAGACGATCACTTCAAACCGGCATACGTTCTGTATACATGTATACCGTGATGCGTTCTGTATAAAGTGTAAGACGATCACATCAAACCGGCATACGTTCTGTATACATGTATACCGTGATGCGTTCTGTATAAAGTGTAAGACGATCACATCAAACCGGCATACGTTCTGTATACATGTATACCGTGATGCGTTCTGTATAAAGTGTAAGACGATCACTTCAAACCGGCATACGTTCTGTATACATGTATACCGTGATGCGTTCTGTATAAAGTGTAAGACGATCACTTCAAACCGGCATACGTTCTGTATGCATGTATACCGTGATGCGATCTGTATATAGTGTAAGACGATCACATCAAACCGGCATACGTTCTGTATACATGTATACCGTGATGCGTTCTGTATAAAGAGTAAGACGATCACTTCAAACCGGCATACGTTCTGTATACATGTATACCGTGATGCGTTCTGTATAAAGAGTAAGACGATCACTTCAAACCGGCATACGTTCTGTATACATGTATACCGTGATGCTTTCTGTATAAAGAGTAAGATGATCGCTTTAAACCGGCATACGTTCTGTATACATGTATACCGTGATGCGTTCTGTATAAAGAGTAAGACGATCACTTCAAACCGGCAAACGTTCTGTATGCATGTATACCGTGATGCTTTCTGTATAAAGAGTAAGACGATCACTTCAAACCGGCATACGTTCTGTATACATGTATACCGTGATGCGATCTGTATAAAGTGTAAGACGATCACTTCAAACCGGCATACGTTCTGTATACATGTATACCGTGATGCGTTCTGTATTAAGAGTAAGACGATCGCTTTAAACCGGCATACGTTCTGTATACATGTATACCGTGATGCGTTCTGTATAAAGAGTAAGACGATCACTTCAAACCGGCATACGTTCTGTATGCATGTATACCGTGATGCGTTCTGTATAAAGAGTAAGACGATCACTTCAAACCGGCATACGTTCTGTATGCATGTATACCGTGATGCGTTCTGTATAAAGAGTAAGACGATCACTTCAAACCGGCATACGTTCTGTATGCATGTATACCGTGATGCGTTCTATATAAAGAGTAAGACGATCACTTCAAACCGGCATACGTTCTGTATAATACATGTATACCGTGATGCGTTCTGTATAAAGAGTAAGACGATCACTTCAAACCGGCATACGTTCTGTATACATGTATACCGTGATGCGTTCTGTATAAAGAGTAAGACGATCACTTCAAACCGGCATACGTTCTGTATACATGTATACCGTGATGCTTTCTGTATAAAGAGTAAGACGATCACTTCAAACCGGCATACGTTCTGTATACATGTATACCGTGATGCTTTCTGTATAAAGAGCAAGACGATCACTTCAAACCGGCATACGTTCTGTATACATGTATACCGTGATGCTTTCTGTATAAAGAGTAAGACGATCACTTCAAACCGGCATACGTTATGTATACATGTATACCGTGATGCTTTCTGTATAAAGAGCAAGACGATCACTTCAAACCGGCATACGTTCTGTATACATGTATACCGTGATGCTTTCTGTATAAAGAGTAAGATGATCACTTCAAACCGGCATACGTTCTGTATACATGTATACCGTGATGCGATCTGTATAATAAGTAAGACGATCACTTCAAACCGGCATACGTTCTGTATACATGTATACCGTGATGCGATCTGTATAAAGAGTATGACGATCACTTCAAACCGGCATACGTTCTGTATACATGTATACCGTGATGCGATCTGTATAAAGAGTAAGACGATCACTTCAAACCGGCATACGTTCTGTATACATGTATACCGTGATGCGATCTGTATAAAGAGTAAGACGATCACTTCAAACCGGCATACGTTCTGTATACATGTATACCGTGATGCGATCTGTATAATAAGTAAGACGATCACTTCAAACCGGCATACGTTCTGTATACATGTATACCGTGATGCGATCTGTATAAAGAGTATGACGATCACTTCAAACCGGCATACGTTCTGTATACATGTATACCGTGATGCGTTCTGTATAAAGAGTAAGACGATCACTTCAAACCGGCATACGTTCTGTATACATGTATACCGTGATGCGTTCTGTATAAAGAGTAAGACGATCACTTCAAACCGGCATACGTTCTGTATACATGTATACCGTGATGCGTTCTGTATAAAGTGTAAGACGATCACTTCAAACCGGCATACGTTCTGTATAATACATGTATACCGTGATGCGTTCTGTATAAAGTGTAAGACGATCACTTCAAACCGGCATACGTTCTGTATGCATGTATACCGTGATGCGTTCTGTATAAAGAGTAAGACGATCACTTCAAACCGGCATACGTTCTGTATACATGTATACCGTGATGCGTTCTGTATAAAAGTAAGACGATCACTTCAAACCGGCATACGTTCTGTATAATACATGTATACCGTGATGCGTTCTGTATAAAGTGTAAGACGATCACTTCAAACCGGCATACGTTCTGTATAATACATGTATACCGTGATGCGATCTGTATAAAGAGTATGACGATCACTTCAAACCGGCATACGTTCTGTATACATGTATACCGTGATGCGTTCTGTATAATAAGTAAGACGATCACTTCAAACCGGCATACGTTCTGTATACATGTATACCGTGATGCGATCTGTATAATAAGTAAGACGATCACTTCAAACCGGCATACGTTCTGTATACATGTATACCGTGATGCGATCTGTATAAAGAGTATGACGATCACTTCAAACCGGCATACGTTCTGTATGCATGTATACCGTGATGCGTTCTCTATAAAGAGTAAGACGATCACTTCAAACCGGCATACGTTCTGTATGCATGTATACCGTGATGCGTTCTGTATAAAGTGTAAGACGATCACTTCAAACCGGCATACGTTCTGTATACATGTATACCGTGATGCGTTCTGTATAAAGTGTAAGACGATCACATCAAACCGGCATACGTTCTGTATGCATGTATACCGTGATGCGATCTGTATAAAGTGTAAGACGATCACATCAAACCGGCATACGTTCTGTATACATGTATACCGTGATGCGTTCTGTATAAAGAGTAAGACGATCACTTCAAACCGGCATATGTTCTGTATACATGTATACCGTGATGCGTTCTGTATAAAGAGTAAGACGATCACTTCAAACCGGCATACGTTCTGTATACATGTATACCGTGATGCTTTCTGTATAAAGAGTAAGATGATCGCTTTAAACCGGCATACGTTCTGTATACATGTATACCGTGATGCGTTCTGTATAAAGAGTAAGACGATCACTTCAAACCGGCATACGTTCTGTATGCATGTATACCGTGATGCTTTCTGTATAAAGAGTAAGACGATCACTTCAAACCGGCATACGTTCTGTATACATGTATACCGTGATGCGATCTGTATAAAGAGTAAGACGATCACTTCAAACCGGCATACGTTCTGTATACATGTATACCGTGATGCGTTCTGTATAAAGAGTAAGACGATCGCTTTAAACCGGCATACGTTCTGTATACATGTATACCGTGATGCGTTCTGTATAAAGAGTAAGACGATCACTTCAAACCGGCATACGTTCTGTATGCATGTATACCGTGATGCGTTCTGTATAAAGAGTAAGACGATCACTTCAAACCGGCATACGTTCTGTATGCATGTATACCGTGATGCGTTCTGTATAAAGAGTAAGACGATCACTTCAAACCGGCATACGTTCTGTATGCATGTATACCGTGATGCGTTCTATATAAAGAGTAAGACGATCACTTCAAACCGGCATACGTTCTGTATAATACATGTATACCGTGATGCGTTCTGTATAAAGAGTAAGACGATCACTTCAAACCGGCATACGTTATGTATACATGTATACCGTGATGCGTTCTGTATAAAGAGTAAGACGATCACTTCAAACCAGCATACGTTCTGTATACATGTATACCGTGATGCTTTCTGTATAAAGAGTAAGACGATCACTTCAAACCGGCATACGTTCTGTATACATGTATACCGTGATGCTTTCTGTATAAAGAGCAAGACGATCACTTCAAACCGGCATACGTTCTGTATACATGTATACCGTGATGCTTTCTGTATAAAGAGTAAGACGATCACTTCAAACCGGCATACGTTATGTATACATGTATACCGTGATGCTTTCTGTATAAAGAGCAAGACGATCACTTCAAACCGGCATACGTTCTGTATACATGTATACCGTGATGCTTTCTGTATAAAGAGTAAGATGATCACTTCAAACCGGCATACGTTCTGTATACATGTATACCGTGATGCTTTCTGTATAAAGAGCAAGACGATCACTTCAAACCGGCATACGTTCTGTATACATGTATACCGTGATGCTTTCTGTATAAAGAGTAAGACGATCACTTCAAACCGGCATACGTTCTGTATACATGTATACCGTGATGCTTTCTGTATAAAGAGTAAGATGATCACTTCAAACCGGCATACGTTCTGTATACATGTATACCGGGATGCGTTCTGTATAATAAGAAAGACGATCACTTCAAACCGGCATACGTTCTGTATACATGTATACCGTGATGCTTTCTGTATAAAGAGTAAGATGATCACTTCAAACCGGCAGACGTTCTGTATACATGTATACCGGGATGCGTTCTGTATAATAAGAAAGACGATCACTTCAAACCGGCAAACGTTCTGTATACATGTATACCGTGATGCGTTCTGTATAATAAGAAAGACGATCACTTCAAACCGGCATACGTTCTGTATACATGTATACCGTGATGCTTTCTGTATAAAGAGTAAGATGATCACTTCAAACCGGCATACGTTCTGTATACATGTATACCGGGATGCCTCTGAAGAAGGAATTATACAATTACAGTAACACCCCTCATTAAGACCACCCCGAATTTAAAGACAACATCGCTAATAAGATCACTAGTCTAATGTCCCATTTTACAATATTTTCGTCTTGTCTTTATTATGACTACCCCACTTATAAGACCACTTTTCCAAGTCCCAGTGGTGGTTTGAATAGCGGGGTTTCACTGTACTTCAAACCGTTATCGGTTCTGTATAAAGACGATTACTTCAAATCGTCAAAACAAATAATTATTTTCTTCAATTTGCGAAATATTTAAAACTTTTTAATTATAAAGAATAGTTAAGACTTTGAAAGTTTTAGGTAATGGAAATTGATTTTATAATTCCGTGCAGTGACACCGTTTGCTTTCTTAATAGTGTTGAAAAAAGTAAATGTGTAGCAGCCTGTGAGATAGGATATGTTAGTCATGTGACAATGAACTTAGATTGGAGACCATGATCAGAACTTAATCCGGCTGTTGTTTGGTCCATTTGGACCTCGTGGGCGTGCGGTGTTAAGCCCGATCGATCAGCATGGACTTGAAATCAGATCTGGGTCAACACATTCGTATGTGGCTTTATTGAAAATGATATTGCATGTTCGAGTTTTCTCTCAGTCCCGCGATGTGGCATAATGTACATTAAACCAAAATCCGTTTTGAACTGAATTTGATATAAAATGAAGCCTAGAGCAAATCTTGTAAAACTAGCTGAATTAAATTTGAATTATTTGAAACTGGTGACAATATCAGATATCCTTGCCGTGTAATTCAGTATTAGAAAGAAGTGATTTCCTACATTTTAAGCCAAAACTACTGTATTTTAATGATTTTAAAATACGTACAATAATGAGATGCCGGTCAGGAGCGGAACACATGCCATTTAAAGTGATTCTAACTGTATACCGGCAGAAACAGCCTTCATCCCTTAACTCGCTTCAAAAGCATCGTGCACATCCGGTAGATGAGGCAATTTATAACTTTTATTTCGCACGGGTTTCATCCACGTATTTCGCGCTAGGGAAGGTGCGCGAAATCAAATCATTTAATACTGTGCCCAATACATGATGCAGAGTTCTCCCCAGAAATGTTTTAATTATAGCTCATCAAGCGCGCGGACGACTGTGAAACTCGGGTTATGTCAACACCAAAATTGCCTTCTTTCTTAATCAAATCCCAAAACTATCTTCAGGTTTAGTTGTATTAAAAGACCTATTTAGAAAGAGAAATCAACTTTCATCTGCAATAAAACTGCTGATATTTATGTGCTTTTAATACAAATCTTAAATATATTCAGTACTTAAAATTGTGTATAAAATTTCATTTTTATCTGTACAAGTGACTGTCATGTATAAATAATAACAATGCGCCGACAAAATGTTCTTTGCGCTTTCTTCGCGAAATTTCGTCCCCGCGAAACTAAACAATAGTAATACTTTCTTTTACAGACCTTAAAGAAGACCTCATGACGTATTACCGGGAGAACGAGTCCATGATCCCGGCTGCGCCTCTGGTTGATGAACATAAAGTTCCTATCGAGGAGTTGTACGTCCTACCTCCTATGTGGGCCTATGACAAGCCTTTAAGTTTTGGACTGGGTAAGAATGCACAAAAAGGGGACCAACCGCCCGGAAAAGCACAAGAAAAGAAGAAAACAAGTTTCAGTCAACTATTTCTCAGTGACAAGAACGTTCGATATAGAAAGATATACATTACGGCGGACGCTGGTTTCGGGAAGACCTCGTTATCACAGAAGCTTACCATGACCTGGTGCCAAAGTCACTTACCTCCTACAACACTGACAGGGAACTATATAGGTGAGGAGTTAGCCGCGATGAAATACTTCGACTTTTTGTTTCTGCTTCATTTAAGGGACTATCAAAGTGAACCGCTGTGCAATCTCGATGATTTGATAATGCACATGTTGTCTAACAATTTGTCAAGAAACACCCTGTACACGAAAGAATTCTTACAAAGGCTGTTACACGAGAAAACGTGCCTTATAGTTTTAGACGGGCTGGACGAGTGGGCCCACCCGGATAAATGCAGACGGACACCTGCAGTACCCCACAACAACCATCCAGACAGTTGCACGGTGCTTACCACGTCCAGACCCTGGAAGCTGGGAACCATAGGGCTGTCCGAACATAATATTGATCGACATATTGAAATTTCAGAGCTAGATAGGCTTACACGAGATAAGCTGGAAACGAATGCAGTCCGAATACTCAATGAAAGAAACTTAAACCGAGTAGGGTTAAACAAGGCAGATTTCGATAAAGCAGTCTGGTCGGTGGAAATCGGGGATATTATTTACAATCCGTATATTTTGCTTCAGCTTATGTGTGCGTTCTTTGGTGGTCTTCCCATTGGTAAATCAAAAAATGAAATTTACAGTAACATTACTGAATTCACACTTGAACGTGGCCTTAACAAGAAGGACTTACCGGATATACATGTACAGACAAACGATAAAGCGCCAGTTCCGAACTGTATGAACGAGAACGAGACATGTAAACGTTATTACATCCTATTAATGAAGCTTGGGAAATTGGCTTTTTACACTTTATTTAGCGAGAAAAGAGAATCATCTTTGATATTTGATAGAAGAATTGTCACCCAGCAAGAAATCGAGTTCTGTTTAAAAGTTGGACTGTTGTGTCAAACCAAGGACAGCAGCATAATCGCAGTAAAACGATATCATGTTTTCTTTCAGCACAAGTCTGTCCAGGAATTCTTCTCTGCTATTTATATAACGTCTGAATGGCAAAACGAATCTGTAAAATCAACCATTCTTAATGTTTGTTCATCTCTTTCAGGCATATTAGAAATGTCCAATGTATTTGTTTTTGTATGTGGTATTAATCCGGAAGTATATACATGTATTTCCGGTGAGCTGCAGACGATCGTTGACCTTGACGATGTAACGCGTCGATATAGAACATACATGGATACTGATAATGACGCTAGGAGAACAATGTTATCTTACCAGTCCATGCAGGTCCAGTGTTTGCAAGAAAGTGTGAGAAATGGAAATGATAGTTGTTCCATCCATCTTCACGATTACATCCTAGAAGATTACATCCTAACAAAAGAAGATTTAACAAGTTTGAAAATCATTATTAACTTTAATAAAGGTAACGTGAAATCGCTACAACTATCAGATTCATATCAGATAACAGCGTTCATGCAGTCGCTGGATCCTGGTGTGTTCACCTCCCTGGAGACATTGAGAGTAGAATGTGGCATGGAACCAGTATGGCTGGCTGACATCCTCACTGAATCAGCCCGTACATTGAAATGTCTGACACTATCACGATATATCTCTCTGTCCGATATCAGTATAACGGCGCTCACAGGACTGACATGCTTACAATCATTGTATCTTCGTTACGTTGACATGACTCACAGTAACCTTAAATGTCTCTATGCTTATATCAGCCAGACCACAACACTGACACAGCTCAAGCTGGAGAATATAGGCTGCTCGGACCACTGGGGTCCGTACCATGTTTGTTACCGTGATTGTGACGTCACCTTGGACCTACATCGTCTCAACGAGCTGAAGATGCTGCATCTTTATGACGTACCATGTAGAGAGCTACACGTGAATCCAGCATGTCTGGAGAAGCTCGAGTTCCGGCCACGGGGAGAGAAGATGACAGCCAGAGCCAGCGCCACATTGTGGCAAGATCTACGTGCAGCACCGGTCCTATCATCATTATCGTTATCCAGGATGACATCCTGCCAGGAGATGATACAAACCATTCCTACATTAACTCAGCTACAGCATCTCCAGCTTCGGATGGATCGATATGGATGACGTCATACCGCGTGTATCACCTGAAATGACTCATCTAGAACGTGTGATCTTATCCTCCGCAACAATGTCGTCTGCTGCGTGGAAGGAAATGTTGATCAGTGTCGGTCAGCTACCACGGAGTATCACCGTTAAACTCTCTTACATCACAATGACATCCCAGGAGTGGAGAGAACTGTTGCTTAGTGTCGGCGGGCTGCAACATCCGGTCACGGTGGAGTTAGAAGAGTGTAAGGGACCATCCAGGGAGGAATGGAGGACGATTGTGAACGTGATCAAGACAACGCCGACATTATCACTATTACAAGATTTAAGTATACAGGAATCGTTGAGTGATTTCTCGAGGGACGTGTCTGGTGCATCACTGACTCTGAAAAATCAATAATGTAATTAAATATCAATGCAAACTAGATTTACATTCAACCGTGAACTTTATGTATATAAAATTATACATGTACACAAAAAGACAAAGAACTTTTGATTTGTTTTAATCTAATTTTATTGAAACAAAGTTGGTGATATTTCGAATGATTTACAAGTATTAATATAACTATACGTGTACGTGTACATGTATATACAAACGGATCTTTGAACATAGTTAAATTAACTACAAATAGTTCCAACATTTCAAGTAATTATTTTATTACATAAATGTACACTTGTACATGTATTGAATATTAACAAAGTAACAATTGAAAAATCTATCTTTCAAAGGATGTTTCATTTATATATTGAATGTACATGTATATAGTAAAAGTGCAAGTGTATTATATTGATTTAAATGTACATACTGACATGATTTTACCAGTGTTTATGATGATTATACATGTACATTGTAAATATACTCGAGTACAAAAGAAACGTCTCAGCTAAGAATAAATAGAAATCATTACCTCCAAGTAAGCAGTGAATTTATTTATAATCTATTTTTGAGTCAGAAGACAAACATTTCATGGTATAATGCACACACAAAAACTGCTTTTATCATTGGTTCTTGCGTATAAGAAATGAATGTCCTAACACAGCAAGTATCCAGTCATGTTTAGCAATTTAGAGAAAAATGCTGAAATTATAAACATAGGCGTTTCTTTTGTGCTCGAGTATATATTAATTGTAAAATATGAATGTGCATTTATATATTGATTGAACATATTTTAGTATATGTATTAATTTTATTATTATATTGATTTAACATGTTTACAAAAATGATTTTAAATTATCTCGATTTATATTAATGCATTTACCTATAGGTAAAATATATAAATAAATGACATAAAACCTTTATGGATTTTTATCAATTTCTTTAAGATTAAACAAACTATACTGTAACAGCAGGTATCCGAGATACATGTGCCAGAAGTAGGATTCTAATATAAAGCTGGAACCATTGCCGTCTGAAGACATTAACTGGTCCTTAAAATTAAGTCATAGTTAGTATTTATCAAGTGAAGTTTTAACAAATAAGAAACCGTAAGATAATGGAGCCTAGCTAAGTGACTGGTTTTCTTAATTGTTAAAACATGACTTACTAAACACTAACATACTTAGTGTCAGCTGGCACATCAGTCACGTCTGATATGGATCTACAGTTTTGCTTCTTGGTCAGAAAAACAAACTTAATGAATCAAATGTGAACAGTATAGATCCTGATCAGACTGAATGGATGTGCCGACTGATCTGGATCTATACTAGTCGCCCATGGGATAAAAGCCATATTCAGTGAAGTCAAGGGACAACAGACAATAAAGTTATAACACTTTACTTGATAAAAGCCATATTCAGTGAAGTCAAGGGACAACAGACAATAAAGTAATAACACTTTACTTGATAAAAGCCATATTCAGTGAAGTCAAGGGACAACAGACAATAAAGTAATAACACTTTACTCGATATATATCGGCTGTATTGTTTTGTGACCAGTGTAGATCTAGATCAGCTGGCACATCCATGCCGTGTGATCTGGATCAACACTGGTTGCTTCTTGGTTACAAATAACCTAATCTTAGAAATTAATCAAAGAAAAGTTTGGTTAATGTGTCTGCAGTCTGATGAATTTTTAAAACAGTTTGTCTATCGACTTGATCTTGAATCAAAGAAGAAGGTCAGAAGACTTGACAATTAAAAGTTCCCAGGCCCTCCAGGTCGTCCAAATATAGAAGTGTAGACCGACGTGACACTTGTAATCCTGTGCCTTGTAGCAGAATGTTGTCCGGGTGACTGAAATACAAAGTGTAGACGTATGTGAGAAAACGTAACACATGCCATCTTATTTCACTAGTCCTTAATGATACAAGTGTAAAGATCAAATATGTGACATGTTAGATCTAGTTAGTAGAATGAGATGGTAAGACACCTTTCAGTACTCTTCAGTCAACTAAACAAAGACATAAAAAGACATATAAAAATATAGACTCAGTAATCAGTAACTGATATTACACAATATCAGCAATACTTAATCCGTCCTTCACTGGTGATCAAGTTTGCTCAGAGTTATGTGGCTAGGCAATGTTGCCGTGCTGGTTCGATCCCTGGTCTAAGCTTGTTTCATTTAATGATAAGTTATGACTTTTTATTAAATTGAATATACAAATAGATAAAAAGGGAACTTTGAAAGCCACTTAATACAACAAATATGAAAATATTGCAGGCTCTGTTTGATTTAGCCTGTTCATGGGCGGTTATGGAAATGCATATTACTGTCCACACCGCATAGTCCCGGGTTGAGCACAACTCAATATTTACACCAATAAACAGTACAATTTTGATCCATCCCACGTTTGGGTGGTTGTTGAGGAAAGGTCTGACCTAGTACAGCTTAGCAAACATTGAGAAAGTTATATTTAACATGACTCAGTGGTACAGTAAATTTATTTGGCCAGGTTTACAGTTATGGTCCAAATATTTACAGACTTGGTCTGAAATCAGAAATGAAGATACAGTAAAACCTCTGATAAAGACCACCCTAAAGTTAAGATCTCCTGGATAACAAGACCTCTATATCAATGTTCCTTTGAATAGTTTTGCACTAGTTTCTACCCCGGAATTAAGACCACCCCGCTATTAGGAACACTCTAGAGGTGGTCTAAATACAGGGGTTACTGTATGTCTCAGTGTGATGTCAACATAACCTTCAACAACTCAATTTGACGCAGGTTTGCAACTTATCTCTCTACACCATTGTACAAGACAGTCCGACCAAGACTTCTAATACTGCCACAGAATACGCTTGTCAGAGAGTGAAAACTTGGCCAAGTTTAGACAACTAAAGGGCCATAACTCCAGGGAGGTAGGGGAGGCAAATATGTCTGGTTACCAGATATGTTGAGATCTAACGTCAACAAATCTAAAGCAAATCAAAGTGACATGTTTTGCGAACTTCTTTCATTATCCAGAATAAGAATTAAAAAAAATCTTCTTTGATTTTTTGTCTGCATTATCAATGCATAAATACAACATTGCACTCATGTGAATAAAACCTCTTACTATTTCATCTTTTTGGGGTATTTCGTATTAAACACTTAATGTAGACAGTGGAACCTTTTGTCAGTCTTCAAAAACACAACCACCGTACCACAGTCATCTCACTTCAGACCTGAAATGTTGAAGGTATCTATTAACTTCCTTTTCTGTGCTCAAAGTAAGACAGAATAAAACATTTAGAAAATGACTATTGTCGGCTTATACTGAATACAACTATCCTGTGTCTTGAACATGTCCTATTAGCATCCTCTTGCCCGCAGAAGATAGTCAGTTTTATTACACTGATGCTATATTTTTTTATCTAAAGAGTCTATGCTGGTGTACAAAACTGCTCTCTGGTAAAAATAACAACTTCTTCACCCTTTACTACACAAATACGATTTTATCACATGGTCAATTAGTGTAGATGCAGATCAGTGTTCACATCTGTGGATCTACACTGTTCACTCATCTAGTTGTATTCTTATTAAGATGTAAAAAGCAATATCAAATGTGACGAAGATGGCTGAAATATATTGCCGTTCAAAAGACTCTTCTTAAGGTAATTACTGACTTACCCAAATGCAGCAGTAGATTTATTTCATATATTTATAATCCTACTGACAAATAAAGACAATAACGTTCCAATGTAATTTGTTTAATTTAACAAAGTTTTTTGTACAGCATTTTGTTTTTGTTCTGTATTTAAGAGCATACTTTGTTCCACAAATAAACCTTTATGAGATTGTCTAGAATTTGTTTAAAAGAACAAATCTGACAAAATGAGCATAGAAACATTTAAGATTACCTGGTAGTATTAAAATCTGGGAATTATGATCAAACAGTGCAATGGTCAGGCAAGTGATAAGGATCACCACAGACATTTAAAACAGTGCAATAGTCAGGCAAGTGATAAGGATCACCACAGACATTTAAAACAGTGCAATAGTCAGGCAAGTCATAAGGATCACCACAGACATTTAAAACAGTGCAATTGTCAGGCAAGTGATAAGGATCACAACAGACATTTAAAACTAACTATTTAAATATCCTGCTTGATCATCTGTGCAAGTTTGAAAGAAATCCGCCTTATAGTTTATGAGGAGTTGATGCCACAAGATTTTGGGACGGACAGACGGACGAATGCAACTCTATATGCCTCCAATCGAACACAACAATTATGCAGGTTCGGTTTGATTGAGCCTGTTCATAGGCAGTAATGAAAATGCATATTACTGCCCACACTGCCTAGCCCCTGGTTGCGCGTAACTCAATAATTACAAAAGTAAACAGTACCAACATATACTCTAAAATGCAAAGAAGAGACACTTTGCACAGATACCTCTAATATTTTATATCGGGTCATTCACATCTATAACTGCTTTCTCCTTTACGATCACCCCTGGTGGTAGACTTCACTTTTAGACCAACTTCTAACATTGTAGTGAATCAACAGTCTGAAATTCTGACCTCACACACCTGAAAAAAGAAAAGGCTATTTTTCTAACATTCGTAGTATTTAGTACTAGTAGTTTATACAAGTCCAGACCAGATTCAGCAAAAGATGCGACCAGTGTAGATCCAGATCAGATGGCACAAATGTCAATTCATCATATTCCTTTTACTTAATCATAAACACGTTATGTCGCATGTTATGCATTTAAAACATAAGCTGAAAAGGAAATAGTTTTAATCAGTGTAATGTATTTAATTTGTAGACTACAACAAGAGCTGTCACTTGAAATTGACATATGCCCCCGAAATGCAGCTTTGAAATCGAATTGGTATACATATGTAGTAAAAATATGCCTGTGGAAGTAGAAAATAAGGGCCTATAACCCTTGCAACAAGAGGGTCCATAGGGTGGCTCACCTGTCAACAACTGCTCAATGGTTGTAAGAGTTGTGTGCAAGTTTGGTAAAATCAAGGGAAACAAGAGGGCCATGATGGCCCTTTATCGCTCACCTGAATACAACAAAGTTGTGTTGTATGTGACCCATCGTCTTGATATGGTGAACATTTACACCAAGTTCTTTTAAAATCCAATAAGAAACAACAAATTTACAGCTTGGAAAAGAAAATGCTATTTTAAGTAAAGTTACCTTGACCTTGGACCTACCGGCATGGGTATTGTACGCAACACAACCCCTTGTCATGGTAAACATTTATGTAAAGTTATTTTGAAATCAACTTAACAGCCCAGACAAGAAAATTTTATTTTTAGTAACAGTGACCATGACCTTGGACAAACAGCCATGGGTATTGTACGCGAAACAACATCTTGTCATGGTAAACATTTGAGCCAAGTTACTTTAAAATCCAATGAGAAATAACAAATTTACAGCCTGGACAAGATTTTTCTATTTTTAGTAATAGTGACCTAGTTTTTGACCCCAGATGACCCATATTCAAACTCGTCCAATTAATAACTGGGACTAATGTCCTGACCATGTTTCTTTGCAATCGGACAATCTGAGCAAAAATGTGACCACTAAAGTGTTAACAAGAAAATTCCATTTTTAGGAACAGTGACCTTGACCTTGGACCAACCAACATGGTTTTGTACTCAACACACCGCCTTGTCATGGTGAACATTTGTGCCAAGTTATTTTGAAATCCAATGAGAAATAACAAATTTACAGCCAAGACAAGATAATTCTATTTTTAGTAACAGTGACCTAGTTTTTGATTCCAGATGACCCATATTCGAACTGTTCCAAGTAATTACTGGGACTAATGTCCTGACCATGTTTCGTGACAATCGGAGCAAAAATGTGACCGCTAGAGTGTTAACAAGAAAATTCTATTTTTAGTAACAGTGACCTAGTTTTTGGACCCAGATGACCCATATTTTAACTCATCTGAGAAATCATTGGGACAAACATCCTGACCAAGTTTCAAAACAATCGAGGCAAAAATGTGACCGCTAGAGTGTTAAAGAATGCAGGACATACTGTCGGACTGACCGACTACTTGGCGACTATATGCTCCCCTGAATTTCTTCGGGGAGCATAAAAAAGTGTGACCTTAACTTGCCAGTTTGTGTACATACACTGTATACATCTAAGACTTTCTTAAATTTAGTCTTAACATTTTGAGAATGTGCTTCAAATTTGTTGTTGTTGTTCTTTTTGTTGTTTTACTTACAAACAGTGAATAACATATTCAGAAAAGCCTGATTTTCAAAGTGCTATAAAGTAAGAAAGTTTATTTGGTCACTATCCATAGAAAATGACAAAATTTACCCTATAAAATCTTCCAGAGCAAAGTTCTTAATATTGCATAACACAGATCTAAGCAGCAAAGTTCATCAGGTCATTGTCCAGCAACTTGACCAACATTAATGAATAAACTGGTAAACATCATATGTAGCTGAAGACAGGTAGAAATATTGGATTTTGACACTTGAAATTTTAACTCTGCTACTAAAATTTTTGTTTCAAAATTTATCACTGAACAACCAGTGAATGAATTGTTCAGGAAAGATTGAATTTTAAGATGGTATAAAGCTTGTCTCAAAATCTGGTTGATAACTGTAGAAAATCAAAGGTTAAAAACAGATTTTGAAAGAAAAAAAAAATCCCCAGGGCAGGGCCCCTGGTCAATTTAACAACATGATTTTTATCATTTGTGTAGAAATCATCAATATCAATATTCATACCAAATTTCATGACAATCGGACAAAAAATGTAACCTCTATTGCTTTAACAAAATTTACCTTAGGGTTAGGGTTAGGTAAAAAGGCCCATAACTCCGCCAAAAATAATCCGATCAGAAATTCCTTAGGATATGCACAACTAGGCTTGGTGACAAACACTCCTGTGAAGTTTCAATGAAATCCCTCAAGCGGTTACGGAGAAGAAGCGAGGACAAGATTTTGCTAAAAAGGGCCATAACTCAGCCAAAAATAATCCGAGCAGAAATTCCTGAAGATATGCACAACTAGGCTTGGTGACAAACACTCCTGTGAAGTTTCAAAGAAATCCCTCAAGCGGTTTTGGAGAAGAAGCGAGGACAAGATTATTTCGGACGGACGGACGGACGGTCCAATTACTATATGCCTCCCTTCGGGGGCATAAAAATAATGTATTTCTTCATTACACCACCACTTGCAAAATGCTAATTCCGGAGCTCTTTAATGACTCATATTTTTATCTTATCACTGTTAGTAAGTCTCTACAATGTTGCAAACTGGTCTCAATTCATGACAAGACATTTTTCAATTTTCGTAACAATGGAGTGACAGGTGCTCAGTTACTGTCTGTTATTTTTTAATTCTTGCAATGTAATGATCTAGGGTTATAGAATACAGAATGAAAACAAGATCTCAAGTTTCCCATTGGTCGGTTGTGAGACTGTTCTCAATTTCAACCAATCAGATTTCTGACATCTGAGAATAGTCTTCATTCTCAGTGTTATAACCTCAGAACCCAATCTGGCTGTTTAACAAACTTGAACTAGACATTGTGCACATTATATTCACAGTTTCAAAGTTTCATAAAGACTGAATAATGCCTCACTATTCCAGTTACTCTTCACAGCTTTTTAATTGCCATTCACCAGAGTGAATGCTTGCTGTGAGCTCCCTAACTGTGAGTCATTACCTGCATAACTGTGACAAAAAATCCAAGCAACTGTGCCAGGCAAACTTTCTTAAAGGCCGTTCTGCATCATGAACAAGTATGGCTTGAGTGCTTTGTCTTTATTCATGTCCTATAAATCAAAGTGAAAGACACTGTTACCACTTCTATGATACAAGATGACTTAAATCATAAACATTAATGCTAGCAAGGAGAATATGGAAACTTGAGAACAATTACATCATCACAACTGACTCTGATCTTAGGCATAAGTTAAGAAGAGAATACACCAAATACTATACTGTGTTAGAGGCCCTGACAATGTGATAAGGATTCAAGTAGTTTCAGATACTGAAACATTTTATTTGCCCTTATAATGAAGTGATTCAAAATAAAGAAGACAATAAAAGGGAGACAACTCAAATAAAAAAGGCAAAATTTAAAGTGATCAAAGTTTGTATGTGATTTTAGTAGACCTAACAATACTTGGGAAAAACTTGCAGGTTGGTGCAACCTAGAACCTGGTTTTAGGCTCCAGAATTGCTTTGCTTCTAACTGTTCCAAGATGACAAACCTTAGAATATTCTTTGCAGTTTGCAAGTTTCTGTTGACTGTTTTACATCTGGCCTTATTTACAGTGTTTAGTACCTTCAGGATTTTGTAATTCTAACCAACTTCTGTTCACAGCTTCTGGTCATCTCAGATTGTGTTGTCTGGTCAAATCTGAAATTACTGAAATTTTTAATTCAATGTGAACAGTTGCATTTAGACTGATAAATTTGTATGAAACAGTAACGTCTACCTCATGTTCAATGGTACCTGGTGTTTTTGGAATAAGTGAACTCTGTAACCGACTGTTGTTTGCAAACTCATTTATGCTTCGTGTACAGCACTGGTATTTGCTACTTTCAGAAAAGTGTTTCTGTATTTAACAACCATTTAGCTATGTCTTAAACTTTAATTTTAGGGCTAGTGAAAAACTCAAAACACTTCAAAAGCAGATGACCAGTTTCTGTGCTTTATAATGAATTTATATGAACGTGTAATAAACTGACAGCCTGTATATTTGGTCAAGCTTCGTGATTTTGTTTAAGTGAAATCTGTTTTCAACTGACTGAAATTTCTTGTTTTCATCATATTTAAGGTGAGCAATTTTCCTACCAGTTAAAACTCCAGGAATGTTGGTGTGAGTTTTCACAACTGACTATTTCTACAATTTTGCCATACCTCATATTGTCAGAGATTCTAGCCACCATCTGTTGAATATGTTATGTACATTCTAGATTCATCTTGTCTGCTTAGAGATCTAAAAATGATAAAGGTTTAAGTTTTGAATGTTAACATACAAGTTTTTTAACTGTCATAAATGCAATTTGAAAATAACATTTTCTGGACTTCAAGAATTTACTTTGTAGTTCTTTGTACTAACATATCAGTGAAAGCTTAATTTCATCAAGACATCATTTTTAATGTAAATCAGTAGCACAACAAGGTTCAGTTGGCAAGGAGCACAGTTATCGGCCAAAATCTATTGATTTAATTTTGAAAAATTGTGTGGCTATTATCTGAAAACAGCTGAGCACTAACTATCTTACCTTCAACAAGTCAGTTTGAAGCTGTGATTAACAAACAGGTCTGTAACTGGTGCTCTCTTCCACCATGGTATTGTACAAGAGTGCCAAAACTGCAACAAAATACACTCGTCAGGGAGTGGACAGAGCCAATTTGGTTAGGTTTAGACAATTAAAGGGCCATAACTCCAGAATGATGTGGGGGTGGAGTTGAAGATTGGAGAGGAGCGGTGCAATCTAGCTGGTTCCCAAATAAAGTCAAGATCTAATGTCAATAGATGATATTGCCCATAGTGAGAATCGAACCCGTACCTTACGCTGACAGCACCTACAAATGTAACTCTGTGCACACTACCGACTGAGCTAGCTCGGACAACTCCCAAAAAGGTTGCATGGTTAACTCTGATAAACGTGGTCATCATAACATGACATTGGTAACCGATTACTTACTGGTAACAGTACCGACTACATGTAAGCAATCCAATTAAGATTTAGTGATAGTAGATAATGGTTTTCCATAATACAGGTAGATGTGAACTATTTGCGGTTATTTTCATAACTCAAGAGCCACATGAGCAATCTAGCTAAGCTGGTTATTAAATTTAACACAATAAATTAAGCACTCTGACCAAGTTTAGTTTAGATTGGTTATAAAGGTTTTTAAAGAGAGTGAAGTGGTAATTTGTTTAATTATATGCCATAAAGGACCGTAACTTCTAACAGGAGCAATTTGGCTAATAATCAAACTTAAGCAAAATACATTTATTACATGACCACTATCATGTTGACCTTGTTTGGTGAAGATTGGATTATTTACTCAAGGCAGAAAGCAGAAAACTTGTATGAACATGCCTGTCGCAGGATTTCACATCCGGTTTCAATTGTGATATATTATATAAACAACATGTGAGCATTGAGCACTTCTGATAAAATATCTAACAGTATGAAGGTCAACCAACCTGGATAAGAGAAATTGTGTATCTTTAGAATAAAGAGGGGTCAGTTTTACAAACTTTTTTAACTATCCAGAATAAGATTTTAAACAATCTTGTTTGATTTCTTGTCTGCAGCATCGACCATTGCACTAATGATTCTCTTACCAGTTCAGCTTTTTTTCTGTATTTCATATCATCAGCATAGCCAGTGCGACATTCTGTCAGTCTTCAAAAACACCCACCTTCGTACCATAGTCCTCTCATTCGAGCCTGAAATGTTAAAGAAATCTATTGAGTCTCTTGTTAAAGAATACAGTTAACTGATTATACCGCTTAGAAAATTGCTCATGTCAGCTTATACAAAATACAGCTACCATGTGTCTTTAACATATCCTTCTGGCATTCTTAACTAGCCCGAAAAAGATTATGCCCGTTGTGTTAAACTGATGCTAGATTTCTTCTTTATAGTATCTCTATTGGTATACAAAACTTCCCTTATGGTAAAACTAACAACATCTTCATCCTTTACTTCATGAATACACATTTTATCACATGGGCAATCAGCGTAGATCCAGATCAGTGGTCATATCTGTGGATCTACACTGTTCACTCATTGGTCAGAAATTACCTATACATTTAAAACCAAACAGTGTAGATCCAGATCAGTTGGCATTGGGAGCACGCTGTTCTGGATCTACACTGGTCATCCATGGGATCTGATAAAAGCCATATACCATGAAGTAAAGGGTTAATTTACTAATAGTAATAAATATACAAAGTGCCTTCCTTCCATGCAATAAATCAAACATCTAATTTACTTAACCAGTTCCTCCATAGAATCACCTTTATTGTGTGGGCGAAACAGTGAAGATCCAGATCAGCTAGCACATCTGTGCCATCTGATCAGATCTACACTGTTCAATTTTTTTATTCGTTTAACATGTTCTGACCAAAATGCGACCAGTGCTGATTTTGATCAGACGGCACGAATGTGCCAGCTGATCTGGATCTACACCAGTCGCACATGCCTAAAAATGCGAATATATGGAGTTTAGGGTTAACTACATACTGAATAATACAGTTTCCATCATATCCATAATCCTTCTGTACAGAACATACACCTGGTGGCTCAAAACTGGTCAACAACCATAGAACTGATGCTGCAACATTCTAACACACCTGAAATATACAAATATAATTATAATTCATTGAAATTAAATAGAAAGTATACGCTGTCAATCCCATGGTAAACAAGTTTATTTTGTACGGTCTGATCTGGATCTACACCATTTGCATGTCACACAACCTCATATATATGGAATGCTAAACACATTCAAAGAAAGATAACTCCAAAATGTTTCCGCTTGCAATAAATCAAACATCTATCTTGTTTAACTACATACTGAATAATTCAGTTTCCATCATATCCATAATCCTTCTGTACAGAAGATACACCTGGTGGCCCAAAACTGGTCAACAAACATAGAACTGATGGTATGCTGCAACATTGAAACACACCTGATAAATACAAATATAATTATTAAAGTTTAATTCAGTTTGATTGCCTTTGAAATATGTTAACGTTTGCCGGCATCTAGTTCCAGTTCAAAGTGTACTTAATCCCATCATGTTCATTTTATATATACCAAACTGTCGGATAGCTAATGACAGGAGAGATTAAATTCTCCGGGCGTGTAATTATTATATAATATGGTATCTATCAAAACTTGTATTTTATGTGTATTGAAATAAAATGCAAAAATCTCATTTTTGAGTGTTCCACAATGTTTTGGACCTAACAAAATGCTAGTCGTCGGAGGTACATTTTTTGTTGCTGATGAAAAACATGTAAATATTTTTGCAATCGGGTTTTAGACATAAAGACTATAATATCATGGGCACCAACCGCAGAAAAAGTATGGTATTATTTAACAGTTGAATTTGTCAAAAAAAGGAAAGATAACAGGGGTTAGCTTTCACACCTTGTCAATGGTAATATACATACATTGAAGGTAATCTGAGCCACCCCACTGTTCAAAACTTCTCTGGATCCGCCCTACTGAGTATTGGTGTGCCCACTTTACTGTCATCCAAATCATGATCCAGTGAAATTATAGTAAGAATTGTTAGTTAACGATTGCATCTATATTCAAACAGTGTAATAGTAGACAGCATGCAGAAATTCTCACTCATTTTAGACGTCTTAGTTATGCTGGTGCATACATGTACAATACTGTCAACAAATTAATGTACATCATTTCGGATAGTTCGGATACCCCAAAATCCTTCAACAAGAATCATCGATCCAGGTGACTTGACCGGGAACAAAATAATATCGACATTTCAAATAATAATTCTGCACACTAGCTATGCGAGTCTGCAATCTATCTTACCACATTTAAGGTATACAAAGCCGTAAAATATTTTACTTCTGCTCCTCTTCGCGCTTAACCAGACTCCGGAAACAAACGATTGGGTACGGAAATTTACGCTTGTTTCCGATAATACGACGTATGGGTATATTAGCTTTCGTATATTTTGAAATGTATTAGAGTGGGGTTAAACCAATTATTAATTTTCAATACTGTCAAAAATATGAAATAATAACTTTAAGAAAATAATTTAAGAAATATTGTTCTACAATTTCCATAATCATAATGTAGCCGACAAAAACTCAAAGCTCTGTATTATTCAGTTAATTGTTATTTTCACTACCTCCTTGCGTCACTTGTAATGAAAAAAAATGATTCGACACAATTTTTCACACATAAAGTAAAGAATAAATATGTTTTATTCCATTTAAAGGAATGTCGGAATGATCCCATTAAGCTTCGTAATTGCCGAGTGGTATAGGCTACAGGAGTGCCGAATAAGACAAAATCTGATTGTCGCACAGCTCCAATCAGCAATGCATTCAAAACTAATTATAATTTATTAAATACACTGTTGCATGTTTTTTCTGAAATTAAGCATTTTAAGAACCCTTGCTCTTCGCATTTCCCCTCTGCTTTTTGGCTGCGTGGAGAGGGTGTGTTTTCTTTATTTGTCTATTTTTGATATGCACATTTCACTTGTTTTTACGAAATGCATATTATTCAATTTTTATAGTCTGTTTATAATGTCTCAGGAGTTACGACCCTGCTGGACTGCATTTAAGAATCGGGTTTGCAAATAGAAATGGCTACGTCATCAGCAGACGCTATAGGACAAAATAACGTGGAGAATGTGTGTTCAAAGTATTATTTATTTTGTACAATTAAAATAGGAAAAGCATACAAACCATTAAACTTGTTTCATTTTAAATCTTTATTGACAACTTAAGCCTCCCGTAGTAAATCAATATCGCGCATTTTAAGTTTCGGTGAAAGCGAACTTCAGATGGATTTAAAATACCATCCTGTACATGCACACTGACGTCATAACTTTCTTTTTTACTTTTTTTTAAAGGATTTAGAAACCATAAACCAACAATTTGATTTTAATTATGACAAATTCGTTACACTATCATAATTACACATCTATCGTTATAAAAAGTATATATAATATAGTCTCTATTCTATTATTTTTAACGAATGCCCCAGCAACAAATACAAGTATATATAATATAGTCTCTATTCTATTATTTTTATGGAATGCCCCAGCAACAAATACAAGTTTATATAATATAGTCTCTATTCTATTATTTTAAAGGAATGCCCCAGCAACAAATACAAGTATATATAATATAGTCTCTATTCTATTATTTTTAACGAATGCCCCAGCAACAAATACAAGTATATATAATATAGTCTCTATTCTATTATTTTTATGGAATGCCCCAGCAACAAATACAAGTTTATATAATATAGTCTCTATTCTATTATTTTAAAGGAATGCCCCAGCAACAAATACAAGTATATATAATATAGTCTCTATTCTATTATTTTTAACGAATGCCCCAGCAACAAATACAAGTATATATAATATAGTCTCTATTCTATTATTTTTAAGGAATGCCCCAGCAACAAATACAAGTATATATATAATAGTCTCTATTCTATTATTTTTAACGAATGCCCCAGCAACAAATACAAGTATATATAATATAGTCTCTATTCTATTATTTTTAACGAATGCCCCAGCAACAAATACAAGTATATATAATATAGTCTCTATTCTATTATTTTTAACGAATGCCCCAGCAACAAATACAAGTATATATAATATAGTCTCTATTCTATTATTTTTAACGAATGCCCCAGCAACAAATACAAGTATATATAATATCGTCTCTATTCTATTATTTTTAACGAATGCCCCAGCAACAAATACAAGTATATATAATATAGTCTCTATTCTATTATTTTTAACGAATGCCCCAGCAACAAATACAAGTATATATAATATAGTCTCTTTTCTATTATTTTTAACGAATGCCCCAGCAACAAATACAAGTATATATAATATCGTCTCTATTCTATTATTTTTAACGAATGCCCCAGCAACAAATACAAGTATATATAATATAGTCTCTATTCTATTATTTTTAACGAATGCCCAAGCAACAAATACAAGTATATATAATATAGTCTCTATTCTATTATTTTTAACGAATGCCCAAGCATCAAATACAAGTATATATAATATAGTCTCTATTCTATTATTTTTAACGAATGCCCAAGCAACAAATACAAGTATATATAATATAGTCTCTATTCTATTATTTTTAACGAATGCCCCAGCAACAAATACACTCCAGAATCTATCATAATAATATTAATTAGGGTGATATTACTTAGAATGTGATAACGGTAATCTGAAACTAATTTTATGCAGTATAGTACAAACACCACAAAACAATTGTAACAAAACTTTATTTATTTATTTATTTATTTATTTATTTATTTATTTATTTATTTATTTATTTATTTATTTATAAAACTAACAATAAACAATACCGACAGGCAAAATATGTAAAATTTCACGGCAGATTAGAAGTGATTTTACAATCCCGTCGCATCGGTATTTATATAAAAAAAAAGAATTCACTCGTGTTGTTTGGCTCACAATTACTGATACATGTAACTGTCATTTTTCAGGCTGCTAACTTTACGCCGTCAGGCTGACATGCTGCTAACTTCACGCTGCAAGACTGCCAACTACACGCTGCCAACTTCACGAACATCCGTCCATCGATGTCTTTCGAAAAAGAATGGACGTTAAAATATTCATAAACTGTTACAGCAAATCCTCTGAATGATGGTGATAATATTCTAGTTCAAAAGTTGCCTTTGTTATTGAGAGGTTTATTTGGAAGCCGCATTTATTTGAATCTCGGATAAAATGAAATAAAAATGTCTAAATTGGCCAAGCTTGAATTGTATACTTTTAATGTATTTATAACTTGAATAGATGGCGATAAGCTTGTGAAATGTTGCCCGTGTCAACGATTGGAGACCAGTCTACACACTATACTTTCTGATTGGTCAGTTAAGGATACTGGATCAGTTTTAACCAATCAGCTGCTTGGGATTGGGGACTGGTTACGAGTCTCCTGTGATCTGTTCGGCATATTAAAGTTTGCAGAATTCCAATATGTTAAAGTTACGAGAGTAGGGAATTGTTTCTGTATTTTAATAATCAATATTTCACTTCACCGATAAAACAAAGTAAGAAATGAAAAAAAGAAAAAGCGATTATTCTCCGAAAAAGATGCATTTAAGTTGCGTTTAATATGGATTAAAACTAAACTTTTCATGCAGTGTGTGGTCTTTACAAAATAGACCCACTTCATTCAATCTAATCCTCTGCGTACATTACAACGTAATGATCGACGGACGAACAGCAAAACATGCTTTCGTTTTTTTCCGCCCGTGGTGTTCAGTCATCGAATAGGTTGCACATATTTTTTATAATATTTGTCTCATAATGACCGAAGAAAGCTTACTCTGAACTAAAACAGATCAAATGAGTTCTAACAGAAATAAACTTCAGTTATAAATGAACAGTTTAAAATTTACCATATTACATTTTGAACAAACACAAATTACAAGTAATTTTTAAAATGAAACTCTTTCAAAATAAAAAATATACAATTGTTCGTCATGATTACGGTGCGGCACGCAGTGGTCGTCACGGCTACAATCGCCATGGTAACGTTCTGGTACTCGGCGTCTGACGCAGCTATAGTCGTCATGATATCAGGCACGGTACTCTGCGATAGTCACAACTAGAGACGTCATGATAACGGCACGGAACTGGGCGTTGGTATATCTATAGTCGCAACGATAAAGGCCTGGTACTGTCGTCATGATTATGAGCAATCTCCTTTGCAGAGTTGTCGTTCCTTACACTCACTTTACATCTCTGCGAAAGGCTCAATGTCAAAATTGTTGACTAAACTCAACAGCCTTATTTTTATAGTCATAAATTATGAATTTGAATGCTTGATGTAAAACAAATGACTGAAATCTTCACTATCTTTCATTTAAACCGAAGAAACCCAAGCTATTGTAAATGTAATTGGCGAACTATTTCTTTGAGTTAAAGTAAATGTAGTTGAAACTAGTCCCAGCCTATAACAGAGGTAAATGTAATGAGCCGATAGTGTAAGAGAGTGGATTATGAGCTGGCATCCGTCAATTTTCTAATATAATTACGATAATAACGGCTTATAATGCTGCGGAAGCCTCAGCTTAAGGCCTTATTATTACGTCCTGGTGTTCAACAGTTGTCACAGCTATAGTCGGCCTGTTACATGTACGGTATGTTTTTGGCAGTTGTAGACATATTGATTACAGCCTGTAATCAGCCGATGTCACAGTTTCATCGTTATGATAACGGCCTGATATACTCATGTATTAGTCTTCATTAATACGGGCTGGTACTCTTCGATTGTCATAGCTATAGTCAACATGATTACCACGATTACAACCTGGTAATCGGCGGCTATCACGGGGATTGTCGTCATGATACATGACCGGCGGTTTACATGTAGTCGTCATAATTACTGCTTGGTACTCGGCGGTTGTCACTGGGATTGTCGTCATGATACATGACAGGCGGTTTACATGTAGTCGTCATAATTACTGCTTGGTACTCGGCGGTTGTCATGGGGATTGTCGTCATGATACATGACCGGCGGCTTACATGTAGTCGTCATAATTACTGCTTGGTACTCGGCGGATGTCACGGGGATTGTCGTCATGATACATGATCGGAGGTTTACATGTAGTCGTCAGAATTACTGCTTGGTACTCGGCGGTTGTCACGGGGATTGTCGCCATCATTACATGACCGGCGGTTTACATGTAGTCGTCATAATTACTGCCTGGTACACGGCGGTTGTCACGGGGATTGTCGCCATGATACATGACAAGCGGTTTACAGGTAGTCGTCATAATTACTGCTTGGTACTTGGCGGTTGTCACGGGGATTGTCGTCATGATACATGACCGGCGATTTACATGTAGTCGTCAGAATTACTGCTTGGTACTCGGCGGTTGTCACAGGGATTGTCGCCATGACAATTGATTTGTACTCGGCGGTTGTCACGTGGATTGTCGTCATGATACATGACCGGCGGTTTACATGTAGTCATGTAGTCGTCATAATTACAGCTTGGTATTCGGCGGTTGTCACAGGGATTGTCGTCATGATATATGACCGGCGGTTTACATGTAGTCGTCATAATTACAGCTTGGTACTCGGCGGTTGTCACAGGGATTGTCGTCATGATATATGACCAGCGGTTTACATGTAGTCGTCATAATTTCTGCTTGGTACTCGGCGGTTGTCACGGGGATTGTCGTCATGATATATGACCAGCGGTTAACATGTATTCGTCATAATTACTGCTTGGTACTCGGCGGTTGTCACGGGGATTGTCGTCATGATATATGACCAGCGGTTTACATGTAGTCGTCATAATTTCTGCTTGGTACTCGGCGGTTGTCATGGGGATTGTCTTCCTGATACATGACCGGCGTATTACAGGTAGTCGTCATAATTTCTGCTTGGTACTCGGCGGTTGTCACGGGGATTGTCGTCATGATATATGACCAGCGGTTAACATGTATTCGTCATAATTACTGCTTGGTACTCGGCGGTTGTCGCAGGGATTGTCGTCATGATATATGACCGGCGGTTTACATGTAGTCGTCATAATTTCTGCTTGGTACTCGGCGGTTTTCATATGCATTGTCGTCATGATACATGACTGGCGGTTAACATGTAGTCGTCATAATTACTGCTTGGTACTTGGCGGTTGTCACGGGGATTGTCGTCATGATACATGACCAGCGGTTTACATGTAGTCGTCATAATTACTGCTTGGTACTTGGCGGTTGTCACGGGGATTGTCGTCATGATACATGACAGGCGGTTTACTTGTAGCCGTCATAATTACTGCTTGGTACTTGGCGGTTGTCACAGGGATTGTCGCCATGATACATGACAAGCGGTTTACAGGTAGTCGTCATAATTACTGCTTGGTACTCGGCGATTGTCACGGGGATTGTCTTCCTGATACATGACCGGCGTATTACAGGTAGTCGTCATAATTACTGCTTGGTACTCGGCGGTTGTCACAGGGATTGTCGTCATGATACATGACCGGCGGTTATCATGTAGTCGTCATAATAACTGCTTGGTACTCGGCGGTTGTCACGGGGATTGTCGTCATGATACATGACCGGCGGTTTACATGTAGTCGTCAGAATTACTGCTTGGTACTCGGCGGTTGTCACAGGGATTGTCGCCATGACAATTGATTTGTACTCGGCGGTTGTCACGTGGATTGTCGTCATGATACATGACCGGCGGTTTACGTGTAGTCATGTAGTCGTCATAATTACAGCTTGGTACTCGGCGGTTGTCACAGGGATTGTCGTCATGATACATGACCGGCGGTTTACATGTAGTCGTCATAATTACTGCTTGGTACTCGGCGGTTGTCACAGGGTTTGCCGTCATGATACATGACCGGCGGTTTACATGTCGTCGTCATAATTACTGCTTGGTACTGGGCGGTTGTCACAGGGTTTGCCGTCATGATACATGACCGGCGGTTTACATGTCGTCGTCATAATTACTGCTTGGTACTCGGCGGTTGTCATGGGGATTGTCGTCATGATACATGACCAGCGGTTTACATGTAGTCGTCATAATTTCTGCTTGGTACTCGGCGGTTTTCATATGCATTGTCGTCATGATACATGACCAGCGGTTAACATGTAGTCGTCATAATTACTGCTTGGTACTCGGAGGTTGTCGCAGGGATTGTCGCCATGATACATGACAAGCGGTTTACAGGTAGTCGTCATAATTACTGCTTGGTACTCGGAGGTTGTCACAGGGATTGTCGCCATGATACATGACAGGCGGTTTACATGTAGTCGTCATAATTACTCCTTGGTACTCGGCGGTTGTCACAGGGATTGTCGCCATGATACATGACAGGCGGTTTACATGTAGTCGTCATAATTACTGCTTGGTACTCGGCGGTTGTCACAGGGATTGTCGCCATGATACATGACAAGCGGTTTACAGGTAGTCGTCATAATTACTGCTTGGTACTCGGCGATTGTCACGGGGATTGTCTTCATGATACATGACCGGCGTTTTACAGGTAGTCGTCATAATTACTGCTTGGTACTCGGCGGTTGTCACAGGGATTGTCGTCATGATACATGACCGGCGGTTTACATGTAGTCGTCATAATAACTGCTTGGTACTCGGCGGTTGTCACAGGCATTGTCGTCATGATACATGACCGGCGGATTACATGTAGTCGTCATAATTACTGCTTGGTACTCGGCGTTTGTCACAGAATTGTCGTCATGATACATGACCGGCGGTTTACATGTAGTCGTCATAATTACTGCTTGGTACTCTGCGGTTGTCACAGTGATTGTCGCCGTGATACAATACGGCGGTTTACATGTAGTCGTCATAATTACTGCTTGGTACTCGGCGGTTGTCACAGTTATTGTCGTCATGATACAATACGGCGGTTAACATGTAGTCGTCATAATTACTGCTTAGTACTCGGCGTTTGTCAAGGGGATTGTCGTCATGATACATGACCGGCGGTTTACATGTAGTCGTCATAATTATTGCTTGGTACTCGGCGGTTGTCACAGGGATTTTCGTCATGATACATGACCGGCGGATTACATGAAGTTGTCATAATTACTGCATGGAACTCGGCGGTTGTCACAGGGATTGTCGTCATGATACATGACCGGCGGTTTACATGTAGTCGTCATAATTACTGCTTGGTACTCGGCGGTTGTCACAGGGATTGTCGTCATGATACATGACCGGCGGTTTACATGTAGTCGTCATAATTACTGCTTGGTACTCGGCGGTTGTCACGGGGATTGTCGTCATGATACATGACCGGCGGTTTACATGTAGTCGTCATAATTACTGCTTGGTACTCGGCGGTCGTGCGGTTGTGCGAGAAATGCGTGTATATTTTGTACAGCAGATCCCTTGAATTAGTTATCTATCATAATAATAATTATATTCTAGTTCACAATTTGACTTAGTTAGTGAGCAGTTTATTTGTGAAACTGGAGCTGGAGATTTACTTCAATCTGGAAAAAATGATATAACAATATCTAATATTAGCTCAGCATAAATTGTTTACTTTCGATCTATTGATAACTTAGTAAGATCAGCTTGTGGAATTCAGCCTGTGTCAAAGATGGGAGACCAGTATACAAATTTGAGCTTCTAATTGGTCAGTCTGGATACTTGGATTAGTTTTAACCAATCAGCTGCTTTGGATTGGAGACTGGTTTCTAGTGATCTTGCCTGTGTAACGTAATCCAGGACAAACATACTCCTTTATGGTGAATTGATCGGACATATGTCGGCCAGGTAATTCTAGCAACAGGTTACTCAATTATTTAAATAAGTTAATTATCTGAACTTGTTATTTACATCAATGGTTATACAACATCAAGCCTATGTCTTATTTAAGGGCCGCACCGGACAGAGCCGGGCGAAGAACTATGGAACATCTATTATAGTTCAGTTCTGTTGACATTAATATCGCTTAAAAAATGTAAAACACACAAATATCTTGTTATTATGTCACATAAGACACTAAGAACATTAACGTTAAAGTAGCGACTGCTGATTAATGAGAATTTCACTTCTCTTCAAATATTGCGTAGTAGAGTTATCGATGTTCTTTTATTTTAACAAACATCCAGTTAGATTACAAAGTCTGTTAACTGCAGAAAGTAGCAGACATACACTGTTGATCAGGATAACTAAACACGTGACAATGTACATAGATCTTGACGTACAGTGTGTATCAAAAGCGTGTTTACCTTTAACCTGCAGAGCGTGACCGACTACTGTTGTATAATTTAATTTCGAGGGATTAACTTTCGCGCAAAAGGCATAAATGATATTTCGCGAGGTAAAAAATTCGCGCACTTGTATTATTCTTACATAATATTAGATATTCAATGGTTGAATTTGTTGGGGTTTGATTTCGCGCATTTAAGTAGCGCGAAATACGCGAGAATTAAACCCCGCGAAATATAGTGATATCACAGTATTTAGATCCATATCATCATGTGTACCCACGTAGTCTGATCAGGGTCTTTATATGATAATACTGTACAGCACCCCTAAGGTTACTGAATGGACTTGCTAAAGAAGGAAGAAAGGCAGGTCCATTGCACAACTACTGCAAAAGTAGGTCAAGACATAAGTTCGTAGAACAGAACAGAACATTATGGGTAATATTCTGACTGCAAAGAGCAAGTACCGTTTTACCACACCGCAATTTATACTTAAAAAAAAACTTAAGAAAAAAACTTAAGGAAGAACCGTTTTGAACAAGGTAAACGGGTCAAAAACTAACAACAAAGCAATATACGAGAATCATATGAGCGTTTCCGTTGCATTAAATTAAACGTAGAAATTATTTCAGAGCATGGACAAGACTTGCGTAATGCATATCAGATCGTTGTGTGTTTTTAACAAAGGAAAGTACTTCTACTTTCACTTCTTCAACTGAAGATAGAAAAATGCTATCTGAACATTAGTAAGGCAACACTTATTTTGCTACATGAACAATGTTTCCATCGCCAAAGATGAAATAAAAAAGTCTACTTTTATTTAGGAAATACTCTTACTCTTGTAATATTTCTATTACACTTATAGCGGTCAAATAACATAGAGCTCTTTTGGATCCAGGATAAAATATTTGTCAAAAGCAAAACACACACCTTCCTTTTTTCGATTAAGTACGTCCGGAACACAGTTAATATGAGTTTAATTAATCTATTTTGGAGTTACGTTAACCGTTAAGCAAGACAGTGTGCTTCTTCAAATTAAAAGTTGGTATCTCGAGTTCCAAAGATGATATCACCTACAGTATTGAAGTTACGTACGGTGATATCTCATATCAGAAAAGTAATGTTCTGGAAGGGTAAGGTCGGGCACTTGTCTTTAAATGGCTTAAACGTTCTTCAGACGGTCGAGAGAGCCTAGAAAAAAAGGTCGTGGAGAAACCGAAAGCATGGCGTAACGGTTATGACATCGAAGTGAATTGACGTCAACTGACGATTGACGATCAGGAAGCTGGTTTTGGCTCTGGTTCCATATATCAAATATTGACAGAACATTTAAACATGTCAAATGTATTTTTGATCTATGATTTTCGATTTATGTTCTGCAAAAATGACAAGTAATACTGTATAATTATCGGTTAAAGATATATCTTTAAATTTAGTGAGTAAATCGTATTTCAGATTTGAGATAAATTGATGCGGGGCTCGCGAAGGTAAAATGTGTCGCCTGTGATATTTTTTTTAGAAATTTTAGTTGTTACAAAATTTTGGGATGAACCTACAATTACACTAATTTTTAGTTATTTATTCATAAGGAACGTTCGAAATATCTCAGTTCGACTGATCTTTTATTTTCTCATAACTAGTATGTAATGTTATTACGCATGTTGATCGTCTGCTGAATTAAATGATTGACGTCAGTTGATCGCGTGACCGCCCCATATAAAGTAATTCAAGTTTTAAGATTTCTTCAGAAACAAGAACGCAAAGAGTTACATTATATTATAGTCTTCTAAAGGCCCGGTCACACCGCCCGAACGTTGCTGGAGCGTTCGATAAACGGTAGGGAGGTGGACCAAACGCTCGTCACCGCTCATAAAATGGAATAAAAATCGAAAACACGGGCGTTGGTTTAGCGGTGCACCGCTGAAGCCAGCGTTGCTTTAGCGTTGGTTTAGCGGTAGCGAGTGTTGGTATAGCTGTGAAACGAGCGTTTGGTATAGCGACGTTCTGCGCATGCGCTCATCGCCGCCGGTGGTCGCTGCTTCAACGCCCGACACCGTTCCAACAACCCCGTGTCCGCTCGTAAAACGCTTATAAGCGCTCCACCAACGTTTTTGCAACGTTTAATCGCCGCCCGGGCAACGCTGGCGAAGCAGCGGTGGTGCAGCGTTCGAGAAATCGGCGTTGGTCTAGCGGATCCACGAACTTTCGTCTAGCGGTGCCATACTTTGATTGGGCGTTGGTGGAGCGGAGGTGAACTTTGCCGGGGCGGAAAATTTTCCCCTTCTTACCGCTCGCAATATTTTGTGCAGCTCAAAACTTTCGGAGCGGTAGGAGGGCCCCTCGAGAAACATCAGCGGTGGCCTAGCGTATACGGCGTTGCTTTAACGGGGGCCAACTTATGTTTAACGGTTGTGAACGGTTACAAGCGGTGATGAATTTTTTTCACCGCTCCAGGGACGCTCCAGCAACGTTCGGGCGGTGTGACCGGGCCTTTCACAATAAAGCCATTGGCTTACTGCTACCATATGCCGGATAGTGTACAGCATAATTCTCCATCAAAATAGCACTCGACTCACTGATACCGGTATCCGGAAGGTGTACACCATAATCTTACACTATTGAAATAGTCCTCTCGCCACATTGCAACCACCTGCCGGAAGGTGTACACCATGTTTCTCCAGAGTCCTCTATTAAAATTGTCCGGATGCGATACACTTTCAGCAGTCAGGAGCACGATGTTATTTCTGTATTTATTACATGTAGCATCATATTTCACTGGTTTTGTCTGTCAGTCATTCTATAAATTTAAGGCCCCATTTAAAAGAAAGGTCTTAATGATATGGAGCTTGCTGTATGTTTATTTTGTCATGTTTTAAGTTGATTTCATGGTCATCATTTTATTTGTTTGATTGCGAAGATCATACTTAACTCTGAAATGATTTGCATTATCAACTTAACAAATGCTGATGAACGTTTAAAGCATTAAGTTGCATTTAAACCAACATGTAAAAGGCATAACAAAAGGCTTTTATATATCTTTATCTAGGCACTACATAATTGAAGGTAAAAGAAACATAACCGTTAAATGAAATTCAAATTGATTGATAGCATATCTTCCCTTTAAACGTCGCACTTCCATAGAATTTAAGTACTTTGATTTTAAAAAAATATTGTCATATTAAGGTGTCGCAAACATTGCAAATGGCGAAAACAGGCTAAAATTTCAAAAATGAATTTTGGAGGAAATACTTATTGCCGCCTAGATTTTAGTAAAGAAATGTATTTAGCTAACGATGTAGTTAATGTTTGCAAGATCAATTTAGTCTATTTAATGTTCTTATTACCAAGTGCATACTAAAACAAAAGAAAAACCGTTTGCATGAGAACTCTGAAATTCATGGACAATATACAAAAGCAACTCATGCATGAGATAAGTATATGCTGGGTCTACAATGTTTAGTGCCAATTCTTCAAAATAATGTTAGGGTTTTCAAGAAAAAACCTACTTCCTGGTTCAAATCTACTTTCGGTTTGAACCAGGAAGTAAGTTTTTTTTGAATTTCTTAAAAACCCTAACATTATTTTTACGAATTGGCACTAAACATTGTAGACCAGCATATACTTATTTCAGGTATGAGTTACTTTGATATATTGTTCATGAATTTCAGAGTTTTCATGCAAATGTTTTTTCTTTTGTTTTAGTATGTGCTTGGTAATTAGATCATGAATGAGACTAAATTGACCTTGCAAACATTACCTACATCCTTGCTAAAATCTAGGTGGCAATAAGTATTTTCCCCAAAATTCATTTTTGAAATTTTAGCCTGTTTTCGCCATTTGCAAAGTTTGCGACCGCTTAAATTAATGTTCCACTTTTACGCCAATGTGCCTTCAATATATGCTTATAAATAAAATGAAAGGAACCTGTAAGGTATTAAAACGTAAAAGTTTTATTGATATATATCTAAATGTTGAGCTATGAAAATGCAGATGTTTATATTCAGATGATGTTTTTCTTTCTTAATATAGAGAAAAATAAATAAACAATGACAAGACTACGCCTCTTGGTTCGCCATATTGTTAAAGTTGTAGCAACATTTATTTGCAAGAAAGATTAATTTAACAGACTACGACTTTTAAGGGCCATCAACAGTCCTCATTGCACGTTTATAGATAAATGAAAATCAGAATCTCTCTAACGGCAAAATGCAGTTAAATAAAACTTTTCATAAATGCAAGCTATTAATATGATTAATGTATCTTTTTTTGCATATGTTACTGAAAGTTAGAACCGTAAAAAGTAAATAGATCTAAAAATCGCTAAAATGCTATTTACATCCGTAGACAAAAACAAAACAACACCAATCACCATTTTATATGCTCACATGAGCAATATGATACTGGCAAAATATGTAATGTCTTTTTTGAGTAACCTATGTAAACATTATGAGATATTATTTTGTACATAATGTATATTTGTTCTCAATTTTTTTCGGTCCCTTCCTGGTCGCTTAAATAGGTGACAAACGTTGATTTCTCTCTTCATAATAAGTATTGAAACATCTTCAGGCCACAACATATTGTTGTCAGAATTATAATACTCCTGTGAACATTTAAACAATAATTTGTGTTGTTTAGACTGTGTGGTTGGATTTTATAGAATTTTAGCGAATATTTAGGCCCAGCTACTTTTCTATACTGTTCTAACTTTTTTAACATATGTAAAAAGAAGATACACAAATAACGATTATTTAAGAAAAGTTTTATTTATATATAACTGCATTTTGCCGTTAGGGAAATTTTGATATTAATATTTTTTACCGATGACATTGCAATGACCACTGTAGACGGCATTTAATGCAAGAAGTTTTAGTATTTAAACACTGTATTCCAACACTTTATTCACCTGTTATACCCAACTTATTATAGAGATTATCAAGTAATGTTGCACTGTAAGTGTCACAATGTTTGCTTTTTGTTAGGTTGGTTTTATCATACAGACATAAATAAAGTAAATTTTAAAAATTGATTTATTGTACAGCTTATATCGAATTAGTAAATTTTGCAGAAAATAAAGTCAGCGTCTTACAATTGAATCAACATACTATCACATTCAGTGACTTTATTCATTCTTAGTATTATGAGTGAAAACTGTCGATGACGCAAAATATATACAGGCATAGATGCAATATCGTAAAAGAACAGTTTTATTAAGTTTAAATCAAATTCATTGTAAAATGTGCTAGCTTTTTAAGATTCAAACGACCCAATTAAAGAGGACTGCTACAGTTGTATTGCTTAAGATTCACTTTTTTATATTTTAGTGAAAAATTGCATGTATGCGTGTACCTACCAACGGTATACTTAGATGAAATTTAAAAAAAAATGTTTTTGTAATTTCAAATTTTTATATAATGACAGCCTTTTGCGTGAACACCGTTTTCCTTGAATACAAAAATTATAATAATCTGTTAACCCCATGCTCATAATAGAACGGCTTAGCAACTTAATGAACTTAAAAATATAGTAAACACGAAAAATACAAACACAGAATCATTCTAATGTCAAAATGTTGATTAAGAAGCTAAAGATGTTATAGTCATTTTTTCATATAAACTAGTGTCCAAAAACCCGATACCAAACTTCGTTTTACACCTGATTCATCTTTAAAGTCTGCTTTTGCATGTACAAGATTGATGAAATTGATTTTTGTACACATGCATGACTGTTAAAAGGTATCTCCAATAAATTCGGCCAATCCAAATTTCTGTAGCTGTTTGGTTTTGTTGTATGTCCTTAGCAAGGGGTTTGGTTTTTTGGACACTAATGTACATATCGAGTATTTTGTTTAATAACTTTAGACATGTTAGAGGAGAAATTAAATACTCTATTCTTCCCAATTGGCCTGTTTTAAATTTGAAGAACTATTTCTCGCAATTGTATTTATTTAAGTCTGGTTTGTTTTATTTAACTATATCGGTTTGTTATAGTTAAGAGACTACAGCGCCGAGGTCGTGTCTCAACTTCCATTGGAATTGGGTTTTCTTTGCAGAACAAATATGCAGCACATGTTAGGCTAGGTTACAGCTACAGTTAAACGTTTACTTTGTGAGTGGTTTGATGTAGGTCGCATTTATTTTTATTTATAACATTCCGTTTAATAAAAGAAATACTTTCAGAGACAGAAGTTTCTGTACTGTCGGCCCAGTGCAATGGAACAATCTGCCATTAGATGTGCGACAATCAGAATTTTTAGATGTTTTTAAGAAGCGTTTAAGACATTTTACTTCCGCAATTTTAATTCACTGTTTTAAAATGGGGAAGTAGGCTTACTTTTAAAAAATCAAAGCACTTTTACTGCTGTGCATACACTTGTATGTTTTATTGTTTTTCTTGAAATGTTTTAACATCTTAGATTTTGTGAATTTTTACTTGGTGCAAAGCCATTGAATATAATACTGTATAAAAATAGGCGTTTAATCAAATAAAATAGTTTCAGTTTCAGTTTATTTGTTTCACAGCAAAAAGAAACGTAAAAAATTATATTATTTTTATGACTCGATCCCTAATCAGACTGTCTATAAATTGGTTTATAAAATTAGGTGATCGCACGCAATCTTATAAATACTTCCTTTGTAAAAATCATTGTGAATAGTTTGTTTCTTTAGAGGCGGTAAATATTGACGTGTCAGTTTATTGAATTTCGAAGGGAAATACATGTCTTTATGCTTGATAATAAGTATTCAGAGTTTATAAAAAGGTACGATGAATAACGCCAAACTAACGCATGTCATGGGACATCGATTGCTAGTTTGCCGCAGTTATAACGCACGAAGTAAGATCACAGCAATAGTAATTAAAACAGATCCATTTCACAAATATACCAGCAATGGTTTATGTTATAGGGGAGACCGGGGATAGTTGTTACACTTTTAGCATTTTTCAGAATTGTGACTGTTTCAGTTGTGCGAAAGTAATGTAAATATTGGTAATTAAAACCATAGAAAGTTAAGTTTAATATAAAATTAGACTGATTACAGTATATAAACTGAATTCATAAAAAAACAATTTTTCGTAAGTAGACCAAAGTGTAACAACTTACCCCTGTCGTACAAACATACAGATTGCATACTGGTATAATATTCCATATATATTTATAGTATCAACGGGCATGTTGTTACATGTCTCGGGGTATAATATTCCATATATATTTATAGTATCAACGGGCATGTTGTTACATGTCTCGGGGTAAAATGTTACAATAGTTCTGGGTACAATTTTTAACAAATTTAGATCCATAACAGTGACTTTTTTGATAACGGTTTCATTCAAAGTCGTGAAAATTGTATTAGAATATGATTTATGACAAAAACATGCATGTTGTTTCATAAATATAGTCACTGTGGATGTTAAGTTGGAAATTCGCAAACGTTTCAATAAGGCATTATTTTTTTAAAAATCTATTGTGAATTCGGATAGATTGTATATATACATTTGTGGTTTACTTATATTGCTCGAACGAAAACAATGTAAATTGATAACTTTTGCGAAAGAACTTTGCGAAAGTTTAGTATGATACTTGTAAAAGTGTTAGTCAAATATACATTCAGGAACAGCCAAAACTATGTACAGTTACAAAATACAAAAGCTTACTTACTTACACAAACCGTAGATCTGCATGAAATTCTGAGAGTGTATCATTTTATTATTTGATAAATTAAAAAAGACACCACAAAAAAGAGAACAAGAAGGGTAACCTTCTTCGAGCGGGCAGTGCCAATAGTTTTCCGCCAGGTTAAATGCAATAAGATAAAGAAATCAATATTTCGTGTTATTTTTGCGTTTGCACGAGCGTTTTCCTATAAAATATCGATAATATTGTCGAAAGTTGTGAAATGAATAATATTAAGGTGTACCATGCTGGTCAAAAATCTATGTTTTGTTGAAGGACGAAATATTACCCTGTAACAACATGCCCCATCGCCGACGTAACAACTTACCCCACCCACCCCTTGTCGCACTTCAAGGTCGCTAAATATAACATATAGCCTGATTTATTTTTATTACTAGTTTCAAAGAAAACACAAATATTTATGTTAATTTTAATCTGTGTTTAAGACCTGTATATGAACTAATGAGGAAATATCGAAATGTTTTCCAAATTCGAAAAAAATTACTTTTACATAGTAAAATCAGTTTTTCCTAGCTAATCTGACTATTTTTTCGGACAATTTTAATGAAACCTACATTAAACATAGAGGAAACTTTGATGGTTATTTTAGTGTCCATACTAACTTCATCAGTGATGCAATGTTGTCGCAAAATTAAGTGTAACAACTTGCCCCGTGTAACAACTATCCCCGGTCTCCCCTACCTTAAATACAAAGAATATAACGAAATATAAAGACAAGTTAAGAAAATTATATGAATCAATGATCTGAGAAGTTCTTACCAAGTTGGTTGCATTTGATGCATTCATGAAAGTCAACAGCTTCACATTTATGATAATTTTAATTTCTTTTAAGACCGATATACTTTAGGGGCAACAACACTCTAATTAATTAAAGAATATACTCAATAAATTTAACTTTAAATAAAATATATACTTAATAAATGATTACCCACATTTTAACTGGAAGGCCTTATGTTTAAGTACGGGACACAACCTGTATAGTCATCATTATTATATACCCGTGAATGATTTTAGCATAGTGCAGCGTTAATACGCAAAATTGATACAACTCGTTTGTTTAAAAATTCCGTATTGAACATTGTCCAATTTTCCGATTCTGTATTTTTCAGCTTCCGGTAGTCTCTAAGTTTCAAAATAGCCGATTTCAAATCGCGATATTTTCACAATTTTAGATTTGGTGACTCCAATGACACTCTTTCTTTAAAAATAATCATAGATTTCACGGCCTTTACAAATAACAATAAAATGAAAGCGTCAATAATGTGAAAGAAAGTTTAATTAATTGATAGTCATTGCGGATATAAATATCGGTAGAAGGAGTGAAGAAGTGTACATACCGTTCAACTATCCCAATTTAAATATCCATTTGCAACAATCCTTCCTATTTTCTTTTTAAAGCCTGACCCTATGATTTGATGTAAACAAAGCTCGTTGCTGTGGTATAAGAATGAAACACTTTCAAATCCTAGTCGTTACATATTGTATACCACGGTAAACACTTCCAGCATCTTTGGGTCTTGTCCAAATTTTGCTGTTATTGTTTTTAGTCCTTAAAGATTTGAAAGCTAAAGAGTTCTTCCTCTGACAGAATCGATCATGGCGCTTGGAAATGTAAACATTTGTTCGATGACGTAGAGATTTATGGTTTATTGTGACGTAATCGGTCTCGCGTGATATTGTTAACATACCCAACTAACCAATTACAAACATACAGATTGCATACTGGTATAATATTCCATATATATTTATAGTATCAACGGGTACAAATAAGGAGTGCAACTGTTGCAACTGGTAGAATTACTTATTACTAGTACTACAACAACAATTACTATTACTACTACTACTACTACTACTACCACTACTACTACTACTACTACTACTACTACTACTACTACTACTACAGTAACTATTACTTCTTCTACTACTACTACTTTCAGAACTAAGACAAGTGCTATCTTTTCTGCTTTATACAATTCAGGATAAAGATAGTAGGAAGACCCGAATTTCCATATCTTTTCATGTGAAACGCCGTCCCGCATCTAGCCTGGATTCCAGGCGATGAAGTATTTTATTTTTATTAATTCTCCAACTGATTATCTGGAGCCAGTCTACATCTCTATCTGAACTTCATCCCTCCCACACCGTCTAAATGTTACAGGAGGACGCTCCGTCCTCATCCGTATTCTCAGACACCCTCTGTGCTCTATCCCAACCATCCCTTCAGGCATCCTGTGTTGTAGGAGAACGCTCTGTCCAGACCGACTTCTCAGGCATTCCCTGTTTCAGGTTCAAGCTCACTCGCATTACCCTCATGCCTCTCCTTATGTTCCAAAAGGCTTTCTCGTACCATTTGCACAATAATTTCCACTTGTTTCTAAAGGAATTTCTCTTCGGAGTCCGTACTCACCTCTAACGTATCAATACGTGTTCTCCGGCAACCCCGCTAAGTCGTCTACCCCTGTTTCATTATCGTCCCTTCTTGCATCTCCATCAGTACGTTTTCTCCAGCAACCCCGCTAAGTCGTCTACTCTTGTTTCCTTACCGTCCTTTCTTGCAGTTCCATCAAGACGTGTTCTCCAGCAACCCCGCTAAGTCGTCTACTCCTGTTTCCTTACCGTCCCTTCTTGCATCTCGCTCATTAAAGGGGCTACAATTCTTCCGCATCCTTTGTCCAGTTCCATATAGATGTATGCTATCTTTAATGTTTGTTTGGCAGACGTATAATGTCTCCCCGAGCTAATAAAGTCATATTAGTGATGTATGTTATCTTTACTTTTTATCATTTTTATGCGTTGCCGATCTCGGGCAATAACGTTTTTTTTTCTTCAAACCATCATTATGCCTCAACAATGAAGTAAGCACCATACAAAGTGGACATTTTTGATAACATTCATCTATTTTTTGCTGACCTGACTGCTTTTGTTCCTATTTCATGAACCGGCAACTTATTAAAACTGCTAAATTAACAGAATATATCGAATTCAATGTTCAAAGAAATGAATTTCGATATAAAAATTCTAAAAAGATAAATGAATTGTTGGCAGATAAAAATATACTCGTTTGAGACAGAAGAACACACATTCTGTGATGTTTTTTTTTTAAATTTGCCTATTAGATTCGTCGATCAGGAGCATCTAAATAAACTTCAAAATTCTCTATTTTATTGTTATTCCGCTCGTTTTGGTTAGTTTCTTGTTGCAATGATCTGTAGAACAATCTAAATAAAAGTGGAAATCCTACCATAAAAGATGTTGGTAATTAACTAATATTTAACACCGGCAAATCAACGTAAACGTTTGACACGGTAAAGAATCCGATACATTAGACATTCAATCATTAGCGATCAAATAAGATTCATTTGGCTATCTAGTTGTGAACAGCCATTCCATCTAATCATTCATGCTTATGTTCATCTGATTTTATTAAGTTTACTGTATTTTTCTTTTATTAACTGCGATTGATTGCTTCAAAGTATTTCAATAGAAGAACACTGTTCTTTCAAAGGACAAGGAAGGCAATTGAATATACGGTAAATGCGTATCTTTAGGTTTAGAAAAATTATACAAACAACTATTCATCCTTGAGTGTAAAATCTGAATGTAAAATTGTAAATCGGGTTTAGTGTTACTCTGTATTTGTTTGGTTGTTGCGACGGTAGCGATGAGACAGTTGAAAGGAATGACAGCTCACTATTCTGAATCATCAAAATGTCTATCAGTTAATTATGTTTCAACAATTGGAAATTTTATAAAATGTAATTATCGCTTTGTTTAAGGCCAATACTGAAGTAATAGTTATGCGACATTTTCTATGTACCATAAACTATCACCGAACCCCGGTGATGCCTGTTTAGCTTTGAAATGGGGCGATTCGTTCAGTAAATTGAAAGCCAGAATTCTTAAAAATTCAGACTAAAACATATAATTAAAAATGCATACGTCTGCTTTTTAAAATGTTGATCATGTAACTGCAGCAATATTTGATATAAGCGATATTTGATAAATCCATTTTCTGTATTAGAAAGCTTGGATGTAAGTTGTAGGAAGAAAACAAAATATCATAAATATTTAATTAGTTATTTTTTCAAAATTATGGTAGCTGATTTTAAAATCATCAACTAAATCAAAACAGACCTTTTGGACCTTTTGAATTTAACGATTTCAAAATAGAATATACATTTTCAGGAATATAGAGAAACATAATTCCTTCAATTAAAAATAAATAGCAACCAAATCATTTCTTTTCTTAATAAGCAAACTCAAGAGCAATTTATGTTTTATATTACATGTATAATGAATGAGTAGAAATAATTTATCGTTTATTTTGCTATTATAAATAATGCTTAATAATTATCAATTTTGCAGACATAGACTACAATTTTCTGCAAATTGCCACTTAATGATGATGAAAACGCGTTGCTACTAAGTTTAAGCAGTGAAAGCCACGTTGTAAACTACGTCACTTATCTGTTCAAATACTTGATATAGAAATCGAAATTCCGAGGAAACGTTCGCTCTTTCCTTACGACTTTGCTTGACATATGTTATTTAAAACAAAACATTTAAAAATATGTACTCAATTTGAATAAATTTAATCAAATTTGGTAAGTATGCAAAGACAGGTATAGAACAGATGAAACCACACACGAAGGCTATAAAGACTGAAATGAAGCAAAAAACGATTATCGTCAAAAAGAATATTATTTCAAGACGTTAGCAAATACTTCAATTTATAAATTCTACTTAAAACCACCTTTTAAACTTACATTTTGCTTTTAGGTAGAGGCAATGTAATTTAAAATTCACAGTAGTGCTATTTGGGCCAGTGTGGCGACCGTAAAAAGTCTACCTGAACAGTAAAATAATCCGTTTATCATGGCTATCAGATCAACCTTTTTTGGGGGTGGGGGGTGGGGGGGTTGTCCCGACTAGCTCAGTTAGAAGCGTTTTCGGAATTGGATAAATAGGCGCTGTCACGGTGCGGGTTCGCTCCCAGGTAAAGGCAATATAATTTCAGCTATTATAATACTTGATTTGTACTTAATACAATCTTTCTGATTCAAAGCACTTTCTCCTCCAACAATCCTCCAACAATTTACAAATTGCAAGTTTCTTTAACACTTGGTTTATACAGACAATTTTATTTTGAAAGTATCAGATTTAGATTTGTGAAATGCACACAATATTCTAATAATTTTCATTGTGGGGTAGATTGGTACAAGGAAGTTTAACAAATAATCACAAGGTAAGGACTACAAAATTAAAATTTGTAAACATCATTATAAGATCGCCGAACCAGTTTCTTTGTGTAAATTGTACCTCATATAACAATGTTGAATGATAGTAACCTGATCATAGAGGTCACTTGTCTATTGTTAAACTACATAAAACAGAACTGACATAAACAAAGAAGTAACAAAAGAAAAAAGGAAAGTTAATACTAACAGAACTTGGTGCCGTCCGTCGAACAAATCTGAAGTTCATCATCACTTAAGTTGATATTAAATGTAGAGAAATGACATGTACATGTACTGATCAAGTGTGATATACTCAACACTTTTATTTAGTATAATCATTTGATTATATTTATGAAAAAAACACAACAACACCTTCTTGTTGCTTTTTCGCATCTTAAGTGTTAATCAGGGCATTTAATGTAAGCGACAAATATAAAACAAGTATATATATTTCAGCAAAGTAAAATCAAACGACAATCGACGACAAATTTGCCATCCAGTCATAGATGCTCATCAATTTATTCATGTTAGCTTTGTCATTTAATACATAATGGTCTTAGAAATACCACGTGGAGATCTTTAAATGTCATAAAATTCACATAACGGCTCAAGATCATAAAACTAAGGTTGGAGACCACTCTCAAATCTGGAAACCAGTATCAAATCTCAAGCATCTGATTGGCTGAGACGGCAGTTTATGATTAGGGCTTAGGTCTCACCTCTTTTCAAGTGCGACAAGTTGGCTATGCCTTTCAGTCTACAGTGATCTTGCCTATGAACAAAGTCAACATAACGTTCGATAACGTTGGAATTTCATCAAGGGCGCTCTCTCCATATACACGACGGTTCTGACATTATTGTTTATTACGATCTCAGAGAACGATAACATAATTGCATAATTGCAATGGGTATTTAACAGTAATACACATCGAGGGAACATCCCCCTGATATCTTAACGAAACCTTTAATATGTAATCAAAAGAAACTCATTTACAAATGATTACCTTAACACGAAAGAAAAACATATTACAGGTACCCGTTATTTGACAGCAATATTCAATATATCTAATACGTGCCTCAGCTTTATCATGCTTAGAACGTGGCATATTTAACAACATTTAACTTTACAAAGGGACGACCAGATCACACCACTGTTTTCACTTCTCTGATCTAACCTTTTGTAAATAAAATGCATATTTAAATATAATCGTCCCCCATCCTCCGCTGAATAGTGTCTATTCATTTTAAATATTAATAGTATTACTGAATTTTAGCCAATAAAGTTATTTTAAATTATGTCGAATAAAAACGAGATCGGTCGCCAAGCTCGCTCTTAAGAGATTAACTAGACTTAGTGTGATTGATTAGGAGGACTGGGACCCATGTTTGAACTGTACAGTTATCGTCATAACTTACTGTTGGTATAGAGATTTACTTGACTTGGTGTGATTGACTGGGAGGACAGGGGATCCATGTTTGAACTGTACAGTTACCGGCATAACTTACTGTTGTTATAGAGATTTACTAGACTTAGTGTGTTTGACTGGGAGGACAGGGGATCATTGTTTGAACTGTACAGTTACCGCCATAACTTACTGTTGGTATACAAATTTACTGGACTTAGTGTGATTGACTGGGAGGGCAGGGGATCATTGTTTGAACTGTACAGTTACCGGCATAGCTTACTGTTGGTATACAGATTTACTGGACTTAGTGTGATTGACTGGGAGGACAGGGGATCCATTTTGAACTGTACAGTACCGGCATAACTTACTGTTGGTATACAGATTTACTGGACTTAGTGTGATTGACTAGGAGGACAGGGGATCATTGTTCGAACTGTACAGTTATCGTCATAACTTACTGTTGTTATAGTGATTTACTAGACTTAGTGTGATTGACTGGGAGGACAGGGGATCATTGTTTGAACTGTACAGTTACCGGCATAACTTACTGTTGGTTTACAGATTTACTAGACTTAGTGTGTTTGACTGGGAGGACAGGGGATCATTGTTTGAACTGTACCGTTATCGTCATAACTTACTGTAAGTATAGAAAAAAATTGGTTAACACCAATATTAAAAAAACATGTATACCTGTATTTTCTATTTTCTTTAATATTTCAGACTAGTCTAATGAATCTTGGTTAGGTAAGTAAGAAGTCTTTCTGAATCGTACAATTAATGTACATGCTGATTTGTCGCATAAACAAATGGTAATGGACGGACGGAAACAAAGCTCATTTTAAGCTTTTCGTACTCAGGTAAGCGAAATGGCGAGTATACTTGTTTTTACCGCTCTGGTCTATATTTTCAACTTCAGAAACTGTATCTAATAGGTGTTCTATATAATGATTCATTCTGTAAACCACCTGAACGTTCGATGTTTCATAATGTTAATAATGCTTTTGAATTATTTCCTTACATGCCGATTCGTCATACTTCCTGATTGAAATTTCTTTATGATAGTGAACTATTTATGCCGTTATACTTTATGTTTATTACAATAAATGTTTACATGTGTTATATCGGTTTGTCACAACAAAAGCCCCAAAAAGTAGCAAAATACATGTTTTGTAGTTTTCCAGTCCAATAAAATAACCGTCGTAAATATTTGCTTCGATACGACATTGACAGAGGGCTGGGCTTCAGTTAAAGCATGCGCAGTTTGATACATACCACTGCATAACCGGCGTATATATGCTTCGATACGACAGTCGGCAGTCGGAGTTTTAGTAAATGTTTGCGAATTTTATTTCAGCTTTACATAAATATACAAATATAGTGATATATTATAAGCGTTACAATCACACGTGTTTGTGCAATTGATAAAAAAAACTAATATAATAAAGATGATATTAAGATATAGCCAGGGTGTAAATAATACAAGAATATACGTTTTCATTAGAAAAGGTTTCCTACATATCGAACAATGAAATATGTGTTAGACAAGAATTAACGTATTCAAGTGTATGCGTTTGGAACCCTAGACTTCTAACACAAATGCGATTGTATAACGAAAGTGTTCTCTAATTGTTTATATATACATTTTGTTTAATTTGGAAAAAGTTTAATTGTTTATTTGGAGTTTCACAATACTGGTACGTACATTTTTACGATACACCAATTCAATTTTTATTGTTTTACCCAAAATGACAAAATTCAACAATGTGTGTACAGCTCAGATATACCGGTATATAATCCGTTCGAACCAGGTGGTTCCATATCACCTGGTTCAAATTGGCCATATGTACATGCTAAAATACGTTTAATGACCACTGGTAAATATGTGACTGTGTCCATTAACATATTAATTTTAATATTAGTGTGTTTCACGACATGATTCGTGGTCTAACTGAACCAGATGACACGGTTAAGTTGTACCAGTATAGTCCTAAAACTGGTTAAAATTGGCCAACTAACAAAAGTTCATGGTCACGAATATAGTTACATCCACATTATTCTGCAACAGCATGCTTATACGCCTTTCTAAAAACTAACAAAAGTTCATGGCCACGAATATAGGTACATCCACAAATTTCATGCAACAACATGCTTATACGCCTTTCTGAAAACTAACAAAAGTTCATGCCCAATAATATAGGTACATCCGCATCATTCTGCAACAACATGCTTATACGCCTTTCTGAAAACTAACAAAAGTTCATGGCCACGAATATATGTACATCCACATCATTCTGCAACAACATGCTTGTACGCCTTTCTGAAAACTAACAAAACTTTATGCCCACGAATATAGGTACATCAACAGTATTCTGCAACAGCATGCTTATACGCATTTCTGAAAACCAACAAAAGTTCAAGCCCACTTATATAGGTACATCCACATTATTCTGCAACAACTTCCTTATTCGCCTTTCTGAAAACTAAAAAAAGTTCAGGCTCACGAATATAGGTACATCCACATTATTCTGCAACAACACGCTTATACGCCTTTCTGAAAACTAACAAAACTTCAAGCCCACGAATATAGGTACATCCACATTATTCTGCAACAATATGCTTAAACGCCTTTCTGAAACTAACAACAGTTCATGGCCACGAATATAACTAACAAAAGTTCATGCCCACGAATATATGTACATCCACATTATTCTTCAACAACATGCTTATACGCCTTTCTGAAAACTAACAAAAGTTCATGCCCACGAATATAGGTACATCCACATCATTCTGCAACAACATGCTTATGGGCTGTTTCAAAAAAAATGGCTGGTTTTGGTTTTCCTGGTATAAAAATGTACAACAAACAGTTACTTCCATTTTCCTACTTTGCAGAGGTGTCTCATCATGCCCTTTAAAGATTTGTAAAGTTTCATCAAAATAGCACCATCCGTTAAAAAAATATTCTAAAATAAAGGGCAAAAAATGTCAGGAGTGTGACAAAAAAGTGTGACACTTTTCAAAATCACATTTGTTCAGACAATTATTTTACAGAAAGCTTGAGTAAAGACAAGTTTTAGTGTTGTTTTAGTTGAAGGTGCATTTATTAGGCATCAAATAATGATAAAATTAAGTATATTATACTCAAAGTAATCAAAATATATGCTATTAAGTCAAGCGTGGTAGATTAGAAAATACCTAAAGAAAATCAATACCTCTTTGCTTTATAAATTAATAGGACTTTTAAGTTTAATAGTACATAAGAAATGTTTTGTGTATCATGAAGTGTCATGTTTCTAGATGCAATAATTATAATATTATTACCTCTATTGAAATTATATTTGTCTGCAGCTCCCTTCAGGGAATGTCAGCTAAATTTGTCAGGAGTGTGACATTATGCACATATTGCAATATTCTGTCAACATATCCTTTACATGAAAACAAGAGCATGTTTTTTCCTAGAAGTCTATGTCATGTTTTGTTAAATTGTGACAAACAGGAATGGCCTTAGTGAAACATTTTTGAGTACACTGCACTAATATGGTTGTCAGGAGTGTGACACACTTTTTTAACAATATGAATTTTTTATCTTTATGCGATACCACAAGTTCTAAAGCACTTATATTTGATGCTTCAACATGTATTTGAACAGAAATACACATTTAAATAATAAGAAACAGTAATACTTGTATTTTAAGCACATAAATTAAAATTCTTTGATTTTTTTAATATAGGTCAATAAAGCTCCATAATTTTTTATTCTGCCACATATGGGTATAACTTGATTGATTTTGATCACTGGAAAGACTGTACAAACATATGGACAAACCAGTTTGGACTTTTTAAGAACTTAAATTCTTTACATTTTTTTCACTTCACTTGCCATTTTTCAAATGACAATATCTCAGCAACCAGTTAACCGATTTCAAAAATCTTTCAGTTTTATACTCAGTTTCAATAAGCAAAAAATTCAGAATGACAAGTTTGGAATTTGAACGAACTTTATTTTTTCACTATTTTTTCACTTTTCCAGCCATTTTTTTTAAACAGCCCTTATACGCTTTTCTGAAAACTAATAAAAGTTCATGCCCACGAATATAGGTACATCCACATTATTCTGCAACAACATGCTTAAACGCCTTACTGAAACTTACAAAAGTTCATGCCCACGAATATAGGTATATCCACAATATTCTGCAACAACTTCCTTATACGCCTTTCTGAAAACTAACAAAAGTTCAAGCCCACTAAAATAGGTATATCCACATTATTCTGCAACAACTTCCTTATACGCCTTTCTGAAAACAAACACAAGTTCAAGCCCACGAATATAAGTGCATCAACATTATTCTGCAACAATATGCTTAAACGCCTTTCTGAAAACTAACAAAAGTTCATGGCCACGAATATAGGTACATCCACATCATTCTGCAACAACATGCGTAAACGCCTTTCTGAAAACTAACAAAAGTTCATGCCCACGAATAAAGGTACATCCACATTATTCTGCAACAACTTCCTTATACGCCTTTCTGAAAACTAACAAAAGTTCAAGCCCAAGAATATAGGTACATCCACATTATTCTGCAACAACTTCCTTATACGTCTTTCTGAAAACTAACAAAAGTTCAAGCCGACCAATATAGGTACATCCACATTATTCTGCAACAACATGCTTATACGCCTTTCTGAAAACTAACAAAAGTTCATGCCAACGAATATAGGTACATCCACATTATTCTGCAACAACACGCTTATACGCCTTTCCGAAAACTAACGAAAGTTCATGCCCACGAAAAAAGGTACATTCACATTATTCTGCAACAACATGCTTATACGCCTTTCTGAAAACTAACAAAGTTCATGCCCACGAATAAAGGTATATCCATATTATTCTGCATCCACATTATTCTGCAACAATATGCTTAAACGCCTTTCTGAAAACTAACAAAAGTTCGTGGCCACGAATATAGGTACATCCACATCATTCTGCAACAACATGCGTATACGCCTTTCTGAAAACTAACAAAAGTTCATGCCTACGAATATAGGTACATCCACATTATTCTGCAACAACTTCCTTATACGCCTTTCTGAAAACTAACAAAAGTTCATGGCCACGAATATAGGTACATCCACATTTTTCTGCAACAACTTCCTTATACGTCTTTCTGAAAACTAACAAAAGTTCAAGCCCACCAATATAGGTACATCCACATTATTCTGCAACAACACGCTTATACGCCTTTCTAAAAACTAACAAAAGTTCATGCCAACGAATATAGGTACATCCACATTATTCTGCAACAACACTATTATACGCCTTTCCGAAAACTAACGAAAGTTCATGCCCACGAAAAAAGGTACATTCACATTATTCTGCAACAACATTCTTATACGCCTTTCTGAAAACTAACAAAAGTTCATGCCCACGAATATAGGTATATCCACATTATTCTGCAACAACACGCTTATACGCCTTTCTGATAACTAACTAAAGTTCATGCCCACGAATAAAGGTACATCCACAATATTCTGCAACAACATGCTTATACTCCTTTCCGAAAACTAACAAACGTTCATGCCCACGAATATAGGTACATGCACATTATTCTGCAACAACATGGCTATACGCCTTTCTGAAAAAAATCTTACAAAACTTTATGCCCACGAAAATAGGTATATCCACATTATTCTGCAACATGCTTATACGCCTTTCCGAAAACTAACAAACGTTCATGCCCACGAATATAGGTATATCCACATTATTCTGCAAAATGCTGATACGCCTTTCCGAAAATTAACAAACGTTCATGCACACGAATATAGGTATATCCACATTATAATTCTGCAACATGCTAATACGCCTTTCCGAAAACTAAAAAGGGTCATGCCCACAAACATATATAGGTATATCCACATTATTCTGCAACAGCACGCTTTTATGCATTTTGATAACTAACAAAATTTCAAGCTTAAACGCCTTACTGAAACTTACAAAAGTTCATGCCCACGAATATAGGTATATCCACATTATTCTGCAACAACTTCCTTATACGCCTTTCTGAAAACTAACAAAAGTTCAAGCCCACAAATATAGGTATATCCACATTATTCTGCAACAACTTCCTTATACGCCTTTCTGAAAACTAACAAACGTTCATGCCCACGAATATAGGTATATCCACAGTATTCTGCAACAACTTCCTTATTCGCCTTTCTTAATTTATTGTATATTAAATTGATACAAGAAATAATTATTAACAAACGGAAATTAATGGTAGACGATCAAGTCTGCTCGATTTCTTTTTTATTAGTAATAGCAACCAGTCGATACACTTACTTAGTTTCATCTTACTGCATGGATGTGTTGGAAGGCTGTGTTGTCTGCGTGCGGTTTGTGCTTAGTTGTTTAAGTTTTTAGTATTATAAGAAACATAATAGTGGACACTGTTTAATTGTTCATTCTGTCTTCATTTTACCGGATTCGAAACATTGGATTTCAGTTTTTAAAAAAATGACGCATAGTTGAATCCCATAATGGGACTCTTGTATTTCTTATTGCCACTACATTGCGATCAGTTTTCAAAGTATAACCAACATTAGACAGTTATAACTGCTCATACAGCGCAAGACTAAAGTATTACCATACATAAGCACGTTCTTAAATTTTGAATACAGGGACAAAACACCCCTTCATGATTTGTTTTACTTTTTTCTTTAAACGACAATCCGCGAGGTGTAGGAACAGACCTGTATCCAGAAAAACGATCGCCAGCGAGGTCCAGCCGCAGCCGAAATGACCAGCTGTATTTATCCAGAATGCGATAACTTGAGAGGTTAACCGCCAGGCCGATGTTAGCCCAAAAAGGTCGCTCGAAAACTGTAACTGCAGAGCTGAGTTACCAAGCCATATCAAGACATTTGATAGTCCGTGAGGCTCTCCTCAGACTCTAATCGTAAGCATTTCTCTAGTGATAATCTTTTTTGACTACCGTTCTACCTGACAATTAGAAGGTTAATTTCACCCCAAACCTAATTTGCTTTATGACGCATATACCATGTATAATAAATTGAAGTTTGAATATTCAAGTATCAAGTTACAACCATAATGATCTTATACAGACTTTGAATGAAAGATTTAATCTTGATTACATGTCTTTCATTCAATACAATAGGGTATTTCAGATGTATTCAAACAATTATTGTACAATTTACTGCATACTTCATGATGATTCAATTAAGTAAATTACTGAGGTATTATTTAATTTCGCTGGCACGAAATTTCGCGCGATCGCCGAAAAAGATTGTTTCGCGCGGACGTTAATTCGCGTAAAAACAATTGTTAATAAAAAATAACCAAACTCATTATTTTAATCGATTTTTGACCGACCCGTTATTGTTACCTATTGTTTATTTGAACAAGCGAGCTAATCACGTGTCAGTTGGCCCCTGTCAATTAACACTTCCTTTGTTAATCAATCATCGGACCGCTGTTTATTCGTCACCGCTAATTGACACGGAACCATCTGTCTGTGCCCTTCATAACATTAATGGATTGTTAAAATGCGTACCCGTGTTATGTTCTAAAGTGTCAATAAATTGTTAAACAATTACTCAAAAAAGCTTTTACGTGTCAAAATAAACTGAATGAGATGACAACGAAACTGTATGGTAAAACTTGACCTATTCTGACCTAAATGCATGGACTTAATAGTCGTTACATTTTTGAGTAACAATAAAAATATTCCATGTTTTTATTTTATGAATATAATTATTCTATACCTCAAAATAGCGATACAGGCAAGTAAATACCAAGTGTAGGTCCATTCGGACATTACCACGTTTCGGATAAGTATGTGGAACTATATGGTTACATTTAAGCTTAGGTTTTAAATTTGCGCACTGGCCCGAGCGCGAAATACGCGAAAATTAAGACATCGCTAAAAAATGATATCACAGGTCTCATGCTCCGGTAAATAAACCCGCCTATTAAAATTTTGGAACACTGGGGCATTATCGGCAAAGTCTATTTGTTTGACAATGTTATTGTATTGGGGTATACTCATAGACATGTTTCATGGTTTAAATGTTTTTTTTATAATTCGAACGTTCGAATGCAAACTGATTCGAATATTCGAATGGTAAAATAGGTAGAAATTACGGTATGCGGACATAATCACCTTCGGACAAAATCCCCTAGGATTATTTTCAAGAAAACGGACAAAATCCCCTACATGACAAAATCCCCTAAGAACAAAATCCCCTAGTATAAATAATCCCCTACGGACAAAATACCCTACATTGTAAAATTAGTATTTATTTGAATATGTTTTTCATGAAATACTCCAGATTTCCATGCTAGTATAGCTGGAATTTTGTAGAAATAAACTAAGATAAATAAAATCTGGAAGGACTCTGATGTGGTTAAGAGAGGAAGTTGTAAACTGTAATTTGTGTTTCCTTTATAAATGTACTTGTCTTGTGTAGATTATACAATTTATTACTACATTCTGAAGTTAAATAAATATCATCAATTTTACTTTTATTTTAAATGTGTGTTTTGTTGTTAGTGATCTTGAGGGTGATCATTACATTATATATTTAACAACAACTACAACAACATTTTGCAATTTTATTTCAGAGTTTAATATTTAACAGGCTAAACAAAACATACAATGCACAATTTCAAACTGTAAATTAAAGCACACCACAAAGCACATAATCATAAGGAATCTACCTATTATCAGAACATTGTCTACCTAAAATAACAAACTGTAAATTAAAACTCATCACAAAGCAAATCAGCACATAATTATAAGGAATCCACCTATTATCAGAAAATTGTATATTATATTTTTACATTAAGTTTATATATACATGAAGAACTTGTAATAAACTGATAAATTAGCAACAAAAAGAAATGAAAAGATGTTTGACTTTATAAGAAATTTTACACAGTAATGAAGACAAAAAATAATTGTTGTTTTAATTTATTTAAAAATGTTTATCAAAGAATAATAAATTTTATTAGCCTAAATAAAAAACTAAACATAAAGTCAACAATTACAATATTAGTTTGCCAATCCATTTTTATAACCACTGTGTAAGATAGCAAATGTCATTTATACATATTCCATATTAAAATATCAGCTTTATTATGTATGTAGAAGGGATGTGAAACTTTATACTTTATTTATAAAGTAGGGGATTTTTTACTTAGGGGATTTTGTCCGTATTGGATTTATGCAAGTAGGGGATTTTGTCCACCAGTGGAAAACTGATGTAGGGGATTTTGTCCAGGTATGACTAGGGGATTCTGTCCTTAGGGGATTATGTCCTACATTCACAAATTGCCATCCCTAGTATTTCTTAACATTATTTCATTTAACTCTTAATATCGCCTGCACCTTAAATAATATATAAAAATTTAAAATTCATGGACTGTTCGTTGACAATTCGATTTTACTGTGATATAACATAGGTGAAATGTAAGTGATCCAAATTAAATCTTCGCAACAGGTGAATAGGTTGTGTCTCGGCCTTAAAATTCCGAGTGACTTACATATTTTGTATTCCACAATTTTGTTCACACCCATGAATGCGACGGAAATAAGGCAAAGCAGGAATTCAAACTAGGAAAACAAACAAGGTAAACTGTTCCTTGTTTCATTAGTTCCTTGTTTCATTAGCATTATGTTTGTGTAATGGGGTACAGAACTGAGGGTGGAAATGTATTACATTTCTTCAGTACAAAATATAACCATTTGTGCTAACTTGGCAATACAAATTTGTTCTTTGAATTGAGTATGTTATCGGTAACGAGGCAGTCTTCTTCTTGTTCTTATTTTACTGTGCTGGTTTAAGATTAAAAAGATTGTATTTTTTAAATAATATAAACAATAGTTATCTTTTTGCAAATATAAAACTTTTATTTAAAACGTTTTCTTTGTCCGAATATCGAGAATGATAAAGACAATGCACACCTGTTTCCGCCATTATTACCCCGTTATTCGTCAACGTCAAATATGAAGAACACAAGAAAACAGTATGCAATAACAAAAAAAAACACAAAACGCATCATTACCTACTATGTTAATAAGAACATTCATTGATTGATTGAGATTTTGATTTGTTGGTCCGTTATTATCGGAACATTTATCTAGCCTGAAAGAAAATTGTGTTTTAAAGATCAGAATCTGTTATAATTTTGATTATACATGTCACCCGGTATGCGTTCGCAGCAGTAGGTGATGCAATGACGACACAAAAAGCATCCCAAATATGTTCCGTTTCTATTGCTAGTTACATGTAACTGTTTTCATGAAAAATTAATCGGTATCATGAAAACAAAGCATTTATGCTGTGGCAATTTGAAGCGGTAACGAGTGTAATTTTCATGTTAACTTATTTATCGCACATCCAAAAAATGTTTATCTTTTTTCGAGATTTTTTTAAATTGTCATGGAACCAGATAATATAACAAATATCTGGTCACATTGTACTGCCACAGTCTCTTTCGAAGGTCCCCTGAGAAGGCAGCCTAGATTGAAAAATTGTCAGGCATTTGGATTCGTAGAACTCCGAGTTAATAAGGAGTTCGATCGAGGCTTCTTAGGTTTGGAATTCATAGTTCTGACATAGTAGTTGTTGCCGATAGCAACATGTCTCAGAGTTAAAGTAGTGCCACCCTAGTTGGAGTGTCTTGGCCTAACAAATGGACATACACGTTGATATTTGTTTCTGATTGTTGAAACCAAAACGTGATCAGCACTAATGATTTTTCATTTCTGTGTCCGTTATCTGTTATTTGCAATACAAGTGTCAAACTAAATTGGCGCGTTGGCATTCAGTTTTGGTGTAGCTTTGGGAATGAGGGGTGCAAGCTGAAGCCTGTCCGCCAGGTTGCTGAATCTGCGCCTGATATACATGTATGCTACAGTACAGCTCGGGTGTTTCCAACCAAAGTCCGCGCTACGCGGCGGACTTCGTCAACGCGGACTTGACTGCTCTAGTCCGCGCTGGCCCGCGTTCAGCCTCAATCCCCCGCGCTTTAACTCCGCGGACAGCCCCAGGCAGAAACTCCGAGTGTCTCGGCGTACTTTATCGCGGCAACGCGGGGGCCTTGCCTGTTAGGATTACTATTATTATCATCAACTTTGCTTTAATAAATGTATAAAGTCATGTCATAATTTACAAAATGTACATTTATATTTATTTCAAGAAAATACCTTTTAATTTTCATTTCTACGTACTACGTTCTATGTAAAAGATAAATCAATAATATTTATTACATTACTCTTTCAGGTATGGATTGAAACGAAAGTTCAATGATCACCGTCCAACAATCATTATGATGTACATGATAACTAAAATTTGTTTGAAAGATAATTGTTTGTTTGGAATTTTTGTACTTGCAGACGGGGCTGAGCAAAGGCTCGTCGGTAACAAGTCCGAGTATATTGTAAAGATTGTGTAAATTACCCTTTACGTAGAACCCTGTTATGTGAAAAGGTGCGAACTAAATGAACTGTTAAGACGGAAGTCTCGGACAGACAGGCTGACCACAGTAAATGCCGTCCTGGCCAATCCAGCCTCCGACCTACGGACCTGGCAGACATGTCTTTCGGACAACTGTTGCAGTATGCTGTGTTGTAAAAATAGATTTAAAAACATGTGTAATACATTGTACATTCCAAATGGTATTTAAAATACATGTACTGACGTTACCATGAAATATATGTGTTTCGTTGTCAGGTGTTTGGGTTTATTTTACTGTGTTATTTACATGTTATATGGTATGTGTGTGTGTAAATAAAATTGTGAAAGAAAAGCTTTCTTTGTGTAGTATCTTCGTTCATAGTTTTCAATAAGATTCGCAAACATTGACGTTACTTTTCGTGACACTGCATGCAACTTTCTTTCTATCAAACGCTTAACAAAGCCCTACTGTACACAGTACATGTTTATTATTATAAAATTCTCAATGAGATGGAGCTTGGCGGGTAATTTGCTGGTATTTACAATACAGCTTGAGTATAAAAGTTCATAGCTTTAGCATATTCTTATTCGGATTTTTAGTCTTTTCTGTTTTTATCTTTTATTTTTTTCTTTAAATTTAAATGGAAGAACAAAATAATATTATGTTTTAAAATTAAATTAATACTGAGCTGATGTTATTGTACAAGCGAAACAATAATTCTGCAGTAATTTAATAACAACATAAAGTAAAAAATTTAAACATAAGGTTTAAAATTCATCGATTTGAAAACGTAAACAAAGTAATGTCACGAAGGAAGTTATAAATACTGTACCTGAAAAACAACAAAGTTAACGTAAACAAACGTAACGAACAAACATAACTTAACACATCGTGAACAATTATACCAGCCTCATACTGTACCTGAAAAAAGAAAAACAAATATAATGACAATAGTACGAAAAAGTAGCGATATCAATAACGCCGCGTTCCACCGGCATACTACGCGGAGTTCCTCCGCGTCATGTTTTGTACAGATAAGCTGTCTCGCTAGTCCGCGCTAGTCCGCGCTGAACAACAAGGTCCGCGCGGGCAATCCCCGCGTTTTTACGCGGAGAAAATACGCGTTAAACGAGTTGGGTCCGCGGAGGGCGCGAGGAAAATGTAAAAAACTCCCGAGCTGTACTGTATGTTGTTATTTCATAGCACCAACAACTTTTTTTACTTTATCAATAACCTAATTGGCCACTTCAGGAGTCTTTATCATGATAATATAAAAGACAATAACATGGTGTTATATCATAAAACTATTGTTCAATTTGTCTAGTAGTACTTGTAAAATTTGGCTATTTTATATATCTATATCATGATTACACCAGACAACTAAATAGGTCTATTTAATAAAATATACTTGGCTACTTCAAGAATCTTAACATATAATATACTTGGATTTTTTTTACCCCCCTTTCCAAAAAGTATACACAAATACTCGGACCTTTTTCCGGTTGAGTAGTCGGGTTATCCAAAAGTGAGAACACCAATACGATAAAGAAAAACATATTTTACTTACGATAATTAAAATGAACTAGTCATTAACTTAGCAAAATATATATCAATTTAAGGCGTTAAACTAAACTGAGATCACCAAGTTATTCGCAGATATAAATTTACAAATTTTCACAACTATCTGATTGTTTCAATGACAATTATATGAAAATACAACAATATTGAGATCATATTAACCGAACTTTTCAGGGAATGGCTTAGAGGGAGACTTGGAAGAAATAGTCTCCCAAACGTCCAGAACTCCCTCTGCTCAGCCAAGGGAGAAGTTTTTCTCAATATGTTTCATATAGAAAGCCAAAGTTCTAGTTGACTTCTCTTTAAAGTTGGAAAAACTGTTTTGGTTACCAAAGCCTATCCCTGCCTTTGATTCTAGTGTCTAGGAAGTTTCAAAACTTAAAATATACTGAACATTGTTTTATTAATTTTATTTCTTACTGACAGTTGCTCAATTTGATGCAAAAGAATATCTAGAGCCCTCAATGTTTTATCATTAAAATTAAAAGAACCTCACAGCAGCAGCAAGCAAACAGATTAAAATTTATGAAAGCTAATCGTCCACATGGTAACATTTATGAATCGGTGTAAACAACACACATGCTCTTGAACTGCTGGACACCATTTCGTCAATAAAGCATTTATTTTGATTTTACATGTAACACCGATTAAAACCAAAATAGTTAAACATAAAACTTGCCTGATGATGTTTATAAAAGTGTCATTTTAAACCGTATTTATTAGCACTGTCATTGTTTCACTGACAAGTATATGAAAACACAACAGCAGTGAGATCATATTAACCAAACCTTTCAGGGAATGGCTAAGAGGGAGACAAATAGAGTAGTTAGAGGAGTGTCTTTTTGCACACTGCATGTAAGAATGATATTTGTTTTTATTCTTTCATGTGGTGTGCAAACAAACGCTCCTCTAACTACTCTACTTGAATACATTGACATTGTTCTTTCACGAAGAATATATTAATATTGGTACGTAGAATTCTTCTTTGTTAAATATGTTAACTTGTTTGTATAACCACGAAGCTTGAACAAATATCTCTGCCTTTCTTAAAAGTTGCTTTTACGTTTCTGTGATCAATATTTGTGACGGTATTTATTTATTAGCTGACAATATTTTTGTCCGATCATATAACAGCATTTTATAGATATCAAAGATATCTACCAGTTTCAAGTATCATTTTAGTTTACGAAACTGTCCTACCTGGCTTCGACCGACAACTAATGTTGAATGCGAGTCAGCAAACTGACCAGGAATTAGCTCGACCGTTAAGACATCAAGTGGCAGAGTCAAACTCTTACAACAGATGTATCCAGAAACGTGATCTGGCACGGACGCAGCCCCCGCTTGGCCTCAGACTGAATTTTCATCATATGACATATACTGAACGCACAGAAGTTAGACAAACATTTATAAATGATCAAATGCAAAAAAGAAACGTTAATTTTCAATGGTCACTTTTGAGGCATCTGGAATTCAGCAGCAGACTTAAAATATTTTGTACATGTACTGTGCTAGTATCTGAAAATAAAAGTCAAGAAAATAACGAGTATAACTATCAATCCAAATAACGACAAGAACAGTGTTTCTTTTTTGCCAACGTTCCTTTGTTCTGAGTAAAAAGCGTAATATGCAGATCAGGAATAGACATACCCACAAAAAAGCTTTCCCACGCAGCAAATAAGAAGAGAGGAAAATAGAGTATGTGTTTTAAGTTTGTCAAATTCAAATAAGAAACTACAAACGATTAACAAATATGAAAATACTTGGGGTTACCGCCTTGGAATAATGCAAACTATTTATGCAAACCTTGTTCCTGAGATTTCAAAAAGTTACGTACCTGTTATCCTTTGATTTAAGTGCCATACTTACTAAAAGAAACTTCGACAAAAATAACTAAAAACAAGACAATCTATGAACGAAAATATAAGAAATTACCGGTCTTTAAATAGCCGATTGCTTTGTGATTGCTTCATTAGCTATTTCTGTTGAATTGTATTTTATTTTTTAAAATTGTAGGCTTTGGTCAACAGTTACTGCAACAGTAACAAACGTGACATTAAACAAAAGAAAAACAGAAGCCATGGCAACTGCACTCGACCCAGCATTAACAAAGAAAACATTCATTAATTGGCTCAAAGGAGCCTTAGCGGTCCTTTTCGCCAGAGAAGGGTTAACAGAGTTTATTAAAAATGAGATCTCTGACTTCCAGAGAGATTTGTTACATTCTATCTTTTCTCAAAACGGGATACCTTCCGGTGCAACATGCAGTTCATGCTCGACCGCAAATATGTTAAAATGTCCAACACAGGATTTTTGTGATCGGAGAAAGCCTTGTAAACAACATGACTCAACTGTGAACACCAAAATCCCAAATAAGAAATGCACCAGAAATATTTGTCATAATATAAAGGATGCCATACTTAAACACCATAGATTCCAAGGACCTACATGGCAAATAACAGATGCTACGAGATGGTGCTCAGATGCCTTTCAGATCGCCAAGTGTTACTTACCTCCTAAAGGGTATGATAACAAGAGTCAATTTGCCGAGATTGATTTTAATGGTACACTGGGAATAATAATCAACAACAAAAGATTCCAGAACCTCATGACTGCACAGTTAAATACGACTCCAAATATTTGTTCAAAGGTAATACAACACAAGATATGACTGCACAGTTAAATACGACTCCAAATATTTGTTCAAAGGTAATACAACACAAGATATGACTGCACAGTTAAATACGGCTCCAAATATTTGTTCAAGGGTAATAGAATACAAGATATGACTGCACAGGTAAATACCTCTCCAAATATTTGGTTCAAAGGTAATAGTATACAAGATGTGACTGCACAGGTAAATACCGCTCCAAATATTTGTTCAAATGTAAAGAACACAAGATATGACTGTACAGGTAAATACGGCTTCAAATATTTGTTCAAATGTAATAGAATACAAGATACTTCAGTCACTTTGAAACCCTCTTAACTTGCCCTGTTTAATTGTTTTTGTCAATATCTAAGAATAAATTTGAATACAATAGAGTGCTCCATTGAGTAAAACCTCACATGTCTATTCAATTAACTTATAAGTTTGTTGTTGTTTTGGTTTTATTTTATTCACAATTCTAATTAATAATTATTGCATCCTCAAAGTGCGGACCCGCCCCTGTGAATACATTGTTTTCTTTTAAATATATGCACTGGTTTGAAAAAAAAAATGTTTCTAATAAAAGTTTAAAAGAGATGAAAATAAATGTCCGGAGACAAGATCTTAACAAATACACATTTAGTAGAATACTACTACCGCTCGTTAGATGAATATTCCTATGTCTAATCAAGTACGATCTGTCACAAGTGTGCACAGACATCGCATTTATCACGGTGTGTGAATATGTGTCGGGATGTCTTTATACATCTGTAAACCGCGGTCCTGTAAAACCTCAATATTGACACATTATTATATTAATCAGGTCCGGGAAATGATCAATGAAAACATCCGTCACTCGGCTAGCTACGAGCTGTCAGATATCCAGCTTGCCCAGTGCATCGATGCTCTAAGAGATCTCCTCCGAGATCCAAATTTCCTCCTTAATGACCAGCACGCTAAAGATGCCGTCAACAAAATAAACCAGGTATCAAGGGGTCTAACCTAAAGTAAGAAGATCGATGCTTTAAGACCGCCATTTCATGGAGAGTGGTGTCAATTGGTGATAAAACAGCATTGTTTTGTTTACATCGACCACTAATTCAGTAAAGTAAGTACATTTTCTTGTATTATAGGTATTGTGTATGAGATAACCACCTAGCCGCTTGTTTCAGACATCTGCTTTTGGTCCGTTTTTGTCTGTCCATGCAGTGGTTGAAGCGTGAAAGAAGGGATAGCGACATAGGGGTCCAAACTCTGCAATGTCTGCAGACTGATTTTGGGAGCTTTAGAGAATTAGATTTCGCCTTGCTGTGTTTGCGGGGTGCGGCATACATTATTTAACACTTTAGAACGTTTTCTGTGCTAATAGGAGCCTCTGTGTTCATTTTTTTTACATTTAAGACGATTTCATGGAGAACTGTCTCACTTTAGGACAATTTCATGGCGAGCTATACATTTTGGAGAGGTTAGACACTGATTAGTTTATAATGAACAGAAGTATATCTGTAATTTTTATTGTAATTGTACCATGTATTGAACATGATTATATTGGCAAGTCAAGAAATGCACCCATTAAATGCAATGAGCACAATTAAGACCAGTATATCATTGCTTGTTAGGTATCCATGACTGTACTATACTTTAGTGCTTAAAACGGATTACGCGACACAATTTCACCTTAAGACACCCCATTTTAAGGTATGCACCAGTCGAAAAGTCATATGAATCCACTCTCCCACCCCCACCCCCTTGCCGGAAGTACGGGCGGGAAAAGCCATGTTTAACCATTCGGATGTCTCGGCACTGCGAGGCAAGTGTGATGGTTTTGATTTAGCGCCAAAGTGTCCTTGATTTTTATTATTTACACTAGTCAAAAGTTCTAAGTGCACACTTGATAAATGTTAATTTTTCCAATAATTTGATTGAATCTTTCAAAATAGTGTAAATTACAATGAAGAAGAATCAATATTTTATTAAAGCACACCAAAAATTTTAAGTCTGCTTAACCAGATTAAAAAATAATAATATTTTAGCTCACTTGTTCTCAGAAAGTAATTCTCAAGTTAATTATCATTGCATCGGCTATCATTTGTGATCGTTTTCTCATCTCTGTATAATTTAAATTTCATGCAGATTTAAAGGAAATATTTTAGTTTGCCATTCCATTGCACTGAAATAGCTTTCTGTAGTTTTGTAATGGTCTGCTGGGCACGATGAGCCAACACACTCAACTTTATTTTATCCATAACGTTTTTACAGGATTTCAAGGAGAAAATTCCATTTTTCACACAATGTTTTGTGCCAAAAGTTTTTGAATTGTCTAGCAGTTTGGGATGATACAATTTTCTATTATAGATGTGTAACAGCCTTTCCAAACGAAAAAAATGTATTCATTTCGATAAAATTGACCAGTTTTCGGATACGCCTTTTGACCGAATAAGCGTCATTTTCGAATAATTCGATTTTGAAGTTTATTGAATTTCTATAAATTTTAGTTTTAAATTTTATTTATTGGACACTTATCCAACAAATGTTACACTAATTTTTTCGAGTTTACGTTGTTTTACGTAAATATTTAATGACGTAATTGAGTAACATCAGCGTTCAAAGTAAGCAACGTAATCAATCTAGAAAATAATATCGTTTGATTTTCTTCTTAAATTAATAAAATATGCAAAAAATAAGGTATTTCTTTTGCATTTACGAAAACCGTCAATATTTGTTTACAACAAATTTGAAGTTGTGCCTGTGAAAAGAATTTTGACGGCAATGTCGTTGTCTGCTGATGTTAACCGTTTCATGGTTACAATTTGTTGGTGTGTTTTTCGTGTTTGTCTTGAGTCGGTGAACATATGAAAAACAAAAACGATTGTAAAAAAATAAATTTCGCTTACCGCACGGGGATAATGCATAAAAAGCGTATGCCGACGTGGATGACGTAAAACGTAAAACATATGCACAGTTTTCAAAAAATTATTGTTGTTTGATCATTATTAACATTAAGTCAAACTTTCATTC